>VMDO01013885.1:0-50809 GCA_007922755.1 Pedetes capensis | reverse complement strand
GAGCACGGTGGATTGATGTGAGCGTTTTTCCTATTCTTTCTGCCCCACCGTCCGCTCCCCTTACCTTTCTCAAGTCCTGTGCGGCCTGCCCAGCCCATGTCCACCCTGGCCTGAGCGTGGAGGAAGCGTCCACCTGCCTCGCAGCTGGTGCCCCTCCCTAGGCCTGGGCCCCTCTCTTGCCTGGATCCTCTTTCCTCTTGGAGAGAGGGGAGCTTACGCGGTGGGGAGCTGGGGGGTTCCTGGGAGGGACTCCTGGGAGGGCCTGGGAGGCCCGCTGTGGGTCAGGCTGAGGTCGCCCCGCCCCACTTTCCCTCTCCCCTCTTCAGCCGCTCCCCCCGCCATGAGAAGAAGAAGAAGGTCCGTAAATACTGGGACGTACCGCCCCCTGGCTTTGAGCACATCACTCCGATGCAGTACAAGGCCATGCAAGGTAGGCCCCAGCCGGGCTACCCCGGGGTGAAGCTTCGGGAGGTCCCCCACCAGCCCTTCTGTGTGTGCGTGGATGGGTTGAAGGGCTCGGTGGACGGTTGCACCCCCTCGTGTCTGGCCCTTGCCTCCTCGAAGCCTTGCCAGACGGGGAGGCGGCGTCAGTGTCTACCTGGCTTCCTAAGAGCTGCACCTGCTAGACGGGGCCTGGGGCTGGGGGTCTGCATCTCTGCGCTGAGCCAAGCTGGATGATGGGGAGCTTGTGGCTGAGGGTGGGGAGTTCTCAGTGTGCCGGGTGGCCAGGGAGCTGAGGTGGAGCCCTGACGTGCTTTCATTCTGTTCACACGCCTCGGGAAGCTGCGGGTCAGATTCCAGCTACTGCCCTTCTCCCCACCATGACCCCTGATGGTCTGGCCGTGACCCCAACGCCGGTGCCCGTGGTCGGGAGCCAGATGACCAGACAGGCCCGGCGCCTCTACGTGGGCAATATCCCCTTTGGCATCACTGAGGTACTGCCTTCCCCCTCGCCCTACCGTCTCCCCTGTTCCCCTCCCCTGCTCCTCCCCCCTCCATTCCCTTCCCCCAACCTGCACGGGTCAGACTCTGCTCCTGCAAGACCCCCCGGCCCCCTCCCAGACCGACCGATGGAGTTGAGCCAGCCAGGGGCCGGGCTGGGGGTGGCCCCTCCCTCCCTCCTCTTCCCCTCTCCCGTCTCCCCTCCCCTCTCCTTCAGTAACCCAGGGATCACACACACATAACGAAACCTCCATGCCGTACCCACGTGTTGGAGAGAGACAGAGAGGGAGACTCGACACACACACACAGACGCACGCCCCCGGTTTTTTCTGACATGCTCTCCTCTTCTGCCGTCTGTCCCCATCCTTCTCCCCACATCCCTCCCATGGTCGCTGTTCTTTTGTTTTTGATCGCCCTGACCTCCCCGCTCCTTCCCCGCCACTCCTCTCCCCCGCCCCTCTCCCCTACCCCTTCCCGTGGCACCCCGAGAATCCCGAGATCAAAGAGTTGTTTCCATTTCTCTTTAAAGTGAAATATTGTGGGGCTGAGATCCCTCGTAGCAACAAAAAGTTTGCTACCATCGTTGAAGGCAAGTAAGGTCCATTCTGACTTTCTCATCCTGCACTTTGCTACATTTGATAAACCAGCCCCCGGACTCCAGGGCCAGATCCCTCCACATCACTCTTTTCTCCTCCCCTCCCGCCCCGCCCTGCCCTCCCTCCGCTCCTTCCTCTCTTCCCACCCGTGCCCTCCACCTCCTCTTCTCTCCATCTCTGCTCTCTGCCCCTTGGATTTCCTTTTTTCTCTTGCGTCCCGCCTGCTCCTTTCCCACCGTTTGTTACCTTGTGCTTCTGTCCATGCGGGGGTTTCTTTCTTGTGGTGTGGCCTTGTTTTCTCTTTTGCGTATTTCTTCCTTTCCTGCCACCACTTTCTTCCGTTACGTTTTGAATGGTGTTTCTCCTTTCTTCTGATCGTCTGGGGCCCTCGTGGCTCTCCCCACCCCATACTGTCCTGTCTGCCCCCTTTGTGCTCATCTTGTGTCCTTCACTCTCTTCTGCTACTATTTTCTCCCCATTTTCTCATCTTCTGCTTTTGTTCCTGCTATTGACCTTTACAACCCTGACCCATATTCCACTGTTCCCTCCCTTCCCTACTCTCCCTCCCCTTGTCCCTCTCCCCTTACCCCCAAACCCCTCTGTGTCTCCCTCTCTCACCCTTCCCCTCCTCTCTCCACCTCCCTCCCTCCCCCTGTCTCCTATTCCCTCTGCAGGAGGCCATGATGGATTTCTTCAACGCCCAGATGCGCCTGGGGGGGCTGACACAGGCCCCTGGCAACCCCGTCTTGGCCGTGCAGATTAACCAAGACAAGAATTTTGCCTTTTTGGAGGTAAGCCGGTGAGCAATGGGATTAGAGGATAGTGTATGGTATGTGGACGCAAGTCTCTGTCCCTCAACCCATCTGTGTCACGCTTCCCTGTGCTGCCCATTCCCACTGGTCCCCCTGCAGTCCATTTCCCCCTGGGTGCCAGCGTGAGCTCTGTGAGGGCTCTGCACGCCCGTCCTGCCTCCTGCCCTCCCTGCCTTCTGTGTGGCCTGGGAGGCTGGTCTGGTTTCTGCAGGCCTCTTTGGTCTTTCCAGACTGTTCTGGCCCAGGCTGCTGTGCTCTGGCCCCATTGACCTTTTGAGACACAGTGTGCTCCTGCCTGTGTGGGCCGGGCTGAGTGAGTTTACTCTGGCCGACTGGCTTTCCTGAGTCACTCCCTGTCGGTTTTTCTCCAGCTGTCGGGTAAAGGATCTTGGTTTTAGTTTTCACTCTAGGTGGGCCGATACTCTTGCAAGATACAGTAGGGGAACTGAAGTCAGGCTAACTTGCTGAGAAGTTTTGTTGGTGCTTCCTCGCACTGTACACTTGCTCAGCGAAGTCCACTTTGTTTTGCACTGTACCGAGTTTGAGCTTAAATGTCATCTTATCAGGAAGGCTGTAATACTGTTCTCTCCTCAGTTGACTTAATTTCCCCACGCTGTCCCTCTTCAGCCTTGTCATAGATTGTGACTTTCACTTCTGTATCTGTTGCGTGCTGGTGTCGTCGCTTGTTAGATTGTGAGCCCCTAGAAGCGGTGCCATGGCTGTTGTCATTCCAGTGCCTGGCTCAAGGCTTGTCAAGTGGTACTTGTTCATACAAGTGAAGGGAAAGAGGAAGTCTCTGTCACAAAGCTTTGGGGGCTGGTCCTACCCCTTACTGCTGCCTTTTTTTCCCTCCAGTTCCGCTCAGTGGATGAGACTACCCAGGCCATGGCCTTTGATGGCATCATCTTCCAGGGTCAGTCATTGAAGATCCGCAGACCTCACGACTACCAGCCACTGCCTGGCATGTCGGAGAACCCCTCTGTCTACGTGCCTGGTAAGTGGGGAGTCTGTCGAGGGTCCCCTGCTTACCCAGCCCATTTCGGGGGCCTACCCTTCCTGTCTTCAGCACCGCTGGAACTACTTAGGAAGTAGTGTGCGTGCTTGAGAATGTATGGGTGTTCTTCCAGCATGGCAGACGTGGGCCCTGGGGCCCAGAAGGGCTGAGCTGTGATCTGCTTGAGGACGCACAGCTTGTCAGTAACAGAGCCAGGACCAGACCCGAGGTTGCTTTGGGAAACATGCAGCTTGTAGTCTGTGCTTTGTCCTTGCTCTGGCTACTTGGCCCTGGCACCTCAGGGCTCAGTGCGTGCCCATGTGTGCAAGCACACATCAGCAGACCTCAGCACATCTCTTGGCGTGGAATCTGGCACCTTGGTACTCACCCATTCATTGTCTCCCAGTGTGTGCCTGGAATCTTGCGTTTGGGGCCATTTTTCGTAGCTGTGTTTAGTATCGCCTCTGACTGGTAGGTGACCGTAGACCAGGGGTCAGCAGATTTCTCAGTGTGGGTAAAAGCAGGCGGTAGGTGAGTGAGTGGGTTATGTAATTTTCATATCGGGCCATCATCGTTCAGGTGTACAGGCCACACAGACGTTGGGCTGCTTTCATCCTGCAGGCTGTAGTTTGCTGTCCCCTGTAGTCAGCAGCTGGGGTGTAAGTGGGGTGTTAGGCTTGTCTGAGGCCCTGTTGGAGTACAGGAACCACTCTGGCGCTATAGCTGAGTGAGACCCAGGTCTCAGGCTGGCGAGCCTGGGGATGCTGCTGTCTGGTGCTCAGCACTGGAGAGCGCCTGTAGAAACCGAGTCTTCACTTCAGAGAGTGGGGCACATGGAGTCCCAGAGGGAGGCACAGCCATGTCAGTGAAGACTTGGGGCCGGGGCCCCGGTTGTCTCCAGTGTTTTTTCATTGTAAGTTTTGGTAAATTCAGTGCATCTTTTAAAGCTCTTAGAAATCTGAAGTGTAGTACATACTGACATGCTTTTTTTTTTTTTTTTTCTCTAGTACTGGGGGTTGAACCCAGGACCTCGCTCATGCTAGGCAAGTGCTCTACTACTGAGCTACACCCGCAGCCCTCCCTTTTTATATTTTATTTTGAGACAGGGTCTCGCTAAGTTGTGCAGGCTGCATTTGGCCTCACACTTGCGGTCCTTTTGCCTCAGCATCCTGAGTAGCTGGGATTACCGGCGTGCGCCATGGTGCCCAGCCTAATAGTGCTCTTAAGCGTCCTGCTTGATGCCTCTTTATACACGGGTATGTCTCTCAGATGAAGCTGCAGAACATCTCTTCTGTGCCTCTTCCCAGTAATTCGGTGTTTGGATTCTCTCTTAACTGCATAAATAGCCTGCCATCTGTTGGGGCTTACTGTGTGCCAGGTACTGTCCCCAGGGCACTGTGTGGATCTTCTCTTAATCTTCACAACAGTCTTACAGTTCAAGGATGAGATTATGACTTAAGGGCCGGATTTGGCCACTCTGCTGGCCATTTGCTGAAACGGTTTGCCCACTCTCGCTGTAGCAGCTGGCGTTGTTTTCTTTCACAGAGGACAGCCAGGCGGGGTGATTGATGCTTTGCTTGAGGTCCTGAAGTCAGTGGTGTCCCAGGCTATGCAGCTTGACCGTGGTGTCCTCGCCCAACCTTTTCTGGCACTGCATCCTACATATTATTCTTCTGGCGAAAAGAGGTGGCGGATATCGGGGCAGTTGCTTTGGGTAATGCTTTATTAGCAGCCGGCCTTTTCCACAGGTGGTCATCACTGTGGTGTACAAAGCGAGGTCAGGCATTACGCTCTCTCTGCTGTTGCTGCCTGGAGAGGCCTGGTTGTCTAGCTCTGCCTGTGATGGACAGATCAGCACCACTGGGGGGCAGCAGGAAGTGTGATTCCACCCGTAGTCAAGCGTTCTCCAGTGCTACTTTCCCTGTGACAGAGCTGGGACATGGATCTGGCCTTCCCTCTTTCCTACAAAGGGGAGAAATGGCTTTTACTATAGAAAGACACTAGAGAGGAGATGTATTGGAAGACGTTTGATGGACTCCTGAGGGGGGGAGAATTTTTCTCCCAGAAACTGGAGGACAACTGCAGAGCTTTGTTGAGAGGTTGTTCGACCCTTAGCTTCAAACCGGGAGTGGCAGAGTGCCAGCTGCATTCCCACTTGAGTCACGCTCCAGGGAAAGCTGCAGTGCCAGTGTTGATGTGGGCGCCTTGGCGATGGCACTCCACGTGTCCTGTGTGGCGGCTGCTGGTGTTCTCCCTGACGGTAGATGGAGGCGCTGAGGCCAGGGGATCCCCATACAGTACATCCACGACTTGAGCCCCGGGACTGTCGCCCTGAGAGATGGCACAGCTTTAAGAGCTGAGGCTTGGGGAGTAGCCACTGAGGTGACCTGCCCTACTGAGCCTAGAGCCTGCCAAGCTGCCTGTGGACGGGCATTTGAATTGTGCTCTGGAAGCCACCTTTTTGCTGCCTTTGTGACTTTGCCTTGCGCCTCAGTTTATTCCTTTTGTATTGTGGCGGGGACTTTTGCACATGTGGAGGCAGGAGATTTTTGAAAGAGTTTGACCCATGCCTGGCTTGTGGGATCAGGGGTATGCGCCCCTGTTCACAGGAGACTTTTGTCTGTCCCGGTGGCACCCAAGCTGGGTCCCCTGTGGTCCATATGGCCCCATTCTACTGGGGCAGCTCTGGTGGTCGGAGCTGGGGACATCAGGCAGAGGAGAGCCTGGAGAGTGACAGGGCGCAGTGGCTGTTTCTGGGGCTTTTCCCCATTCCTTGTCTCACCCTGAGATGGGGGTACAGGCGGGTAGGTCCTTAGCACCTGTGTGTGGGACTTTGAGGAAAGAGACGCTGCGTAGTTGGGTTTGGAGGTGTGGAGTCAGGTTCCGGGGTGCTGGGGGCTTACATCCTACGGCCAACAGGACAGCTCCAGGGGTTAAAGGATGAAATGGGTGAAGCCTGTGGGGTGCCAGGTTGAACCATGTGGCAGACAGTTGTCTGTGAGTCCAGAGGGCAGTGTAGAGGACAAGAATCAGGGGCTGTTAAACTCACCGATGCGGCATTTGAGCCCTCAGGGACTCGGAATACAGCGCCCAGGAGTCAGGCAGGTGTCAGCAGTCGCCACTGAGGCCGTGGCAGCTGCCCCCGAGGCAGTTCTGAGAGTCCCAGCAGTTTTTTGCTCCTTGTTGTGTTTCCTGTGAGAGCAGGCCTGTGCCCACAGTGTCACAGCTAGACTCAGGCCCAGGCGCACGGGAGCCAAAGGTGGTCAGGTGCAGAAGGGATTGAGTGGGGGTCTCGGGCCCGTGTAGAGCCAGGGTGACCTGCAGGGTCACGCAGCAGCAGGTGCAGACGGGGTGCAGCAGGGTGTGAGTGTGAGTCTGGGTTCGGGGATGCTGCTAGCTTGGGGCTCTCTGGAGGCTGGGCCGGCTGGGTTACGCAGTGTGTCCCCTCTGGAGTGCCGTGGTGCCCTGTTGAGCGTGTCCTCGTCAGACTGGGGTGGCTGTGCGTGTGAGAGGGGCGTGAGTGTGGTGTGGGTCCTCCTTCCACCCTGAGCAGGCTGAGGCCTGTGAGGGGCTCCCCCTGTAGGCTCCCCCTGGGATGTTGGGACATGAGCTCATGCAGGAATTGATATCCTCCACCTTCTCCCCCTAGGAGTTGTGTCCACCGTGGTCCCTGACTCTGCCCACAAGCTGTTCATCGGGGGCTTACCCAACTACCTGAATGATGACCAGGTAAGCCTTCCTGCCTCCTGACCCCGCGCCCTCCTGGCCTGGCTGTGCCCTGACCGACTCTTGACCACTGCAGGTGAAAGAGCTGCTGACTTCGTTCGGGCCTCTCAAGGCCTTCAACCTGGTCAAGGACAGTGCCACGGGGCTCTCCAAGGGATACGCCTTCTGTGAGTACGTGGACATCAACGTCACCGACCAGGTGAGCCCCGGGTGCCTGGCTCTTTGCTCTGACTGCCCGTCCCTTCCTGCTCTGTTTCCAGGTCGAGGTCTTCCCTCCTCGGGGGCTGGGGTGGGAGGTGGCCAGCCCAAAGCAGGGCCCTGTGGCAGGGCTCACCCTGTTTCTCTTGGTTTTGCCTCTTTCCAAACTCTGAACCCCCCTTGCCTTTCCCGCTTTCCCCGCCAATGCCCCGGTTTGGGGGAAGCGTTAGGTTCCTGGGCCCTGATCTGCCCTTCTCCTGCACCCCTCCCACCCCTCGTCCTCTGACCACAGGCCATTGCGGGGCTGAATGGGATGCAGCTAGGGGACAAGAAGCTGCTTGTCCAGAGGGCAAGTGTGGGAGCCAAGAATGCCACGCTGGTGAGCCCCCCGGCACGTCATCTTCCATTGGTTAGAGGGACCCTGGGGGTGGGCATGGGCTGGCTGGGGGCAGGGTCTGTTAAGTTCCGCCCCAGTTTTCATGAGAGGGGTCTAGGGACACCCGGCAGTGCTAGGGCGAGGGGCGCACAGGTGTTGGAAGTGGCAGGTGGTCTTCCTCGCGTGGGCAGGCGGGCACAGGCCCGAGCGGAGGGAGGCTGGTCTGAGCGCCCCTTGACGTCTGCCCTGCCTACCCCCTGTCCCACAGAGCACCATCAATCAGACGCCTGTGACCCTGCAAGTGCCGGGCTTGATGAGCTCTCAGGTGCAGATGGGCGGCCACCCGACGGAGGTGCTGTGCCTCATGAACATGGTGCTGCCCGAGGAGCTGCTGGATGACGAGGAGTACGAGGAGATAGTGGAGGACGTGCGGGACGAGTGCAGCAAGTACGGGCTCGTCAAGTCCATCGAGATCCCCCGGCCCGTGGACGGCGTCGAGGTGCCTGGCTGCGGAAAGGTCAGGGCGCCCCGCCCGGGCAGTCTGGGGGCCTGGGGCTCTGCGTTGAGTTACGCGGGTTCAGAACTCGGCTCCTCCTCTCCCTTAGTGGGACTTTGCCTTGTGGCAAGGTGGGGAGGAGAGCGCCAAGGGCAGCCACAGCACCGTGTGTGTCTGCCACGGCCAGGCCTCTGCCGAAGCTGTACCTGTTGCGGTTCTCCTGGAGGCTCCTGGGCCTCTTCACCGGAGGGGAGGCAGGGGAGGAGCCACACAGGCCGTCTCAGGTGCCTGCGGTCTGATGTCAGAGCCTAGGAGCCACATCACCTCTGCACTGTGCCTGGGCTAAGCACCACACGTCTACCTTGGAAGGCGGTGGGAGGGCCTTCTTGTGTTCACTGATTGGCGTATTTACAGAATTCACAGAATTCTTAATCGTGCCAAACCCATCTAAGCACTGAAGACTGCCGGGAACAGAGCAGGGTCTGCAGGAGTTTGGGTAGGGTGGTGGAGCTTGAAAGGCGGCACTTAGGCCTGCCTAGCGAGGTGGGGCTCTCTTGCCGGCAGGCTGAGGCCTGTGCAGAGTGCACAGCAAGCACAGAGACACCAGGCAGGGCGGCCAGGTGTGCTCAGGGACAGTGAGGAGGACAGCAGCGTGGGATGTGCTCAGTGGGTGGCGATGTGGGTCACAGCAGAAACTTTGGGTGCAGTTTTGAGGAAGAGAGGAGGTTGTTGGGAGGTCTGGCAGGTGGAGATGGCTCCTTAGGAGCACACGGGGTGGAGCGTTGTGGCGCAAAGCTGAGCCCTGCAAGGCAGGAGTGAGGAGGAGCCACTTGCTACCGGGGGCCCTGGGCAGTGGACAGGTTGCGTGTGGCTGAAGTGAGCAAAAGTAGGATTTGTCAGAGAAGAGGCTGGCTCTGCAGGGTGGACTGGGGAGGGCCTAGTAGACTTGAGGGAGAAGCCTGGGTTAATGTGATATTGGTTCCAGTCTGCAAAATGGATTAGAGAGGGTCTAAACATGACTAGCCTGCAGCCATAGCCCTGTGGCGTCAGATCTCGTCAGATCTCAGAAGCTAAGCAGGGTCGGGCCTGGTTAGTACTTGGATGGGAGACCTCCAGGGAATACCAGACACTGTAGGCTTGGGAGAAGGACCTGGCAACCCCCTTCCAAAAGTCTCCCATTGAAAATCATATGAACAGCGGAGAAGCACTGACAATAGTGTTTCACCTGTTGTACGTAGGGTCGCTATGAGTCGGATACCGACTCGAGGGCACTTAACAACAACAACAACAAACATGACTGGGGGTGCTCGAGGAACCTTGGAGTAATTTGGGTGAAGATGGTGATCTGTTTTAAAGTACAGTCACTTGCTGCACAGCCATGTTTGTCAGTTTGTCAAGGACAGATTGCATACCCAGATAGGGTCTCACAGGATTTGTGTGTGTGTGTGTGTGTGTGTGTGTGTGTGTGTGTGTGTGTGTACATACATATATATCTCCCCCTTTTCTTTTGTTTTTGCTGTGCTGGGGATTGGACTCACGGCCTTGTGAGTGCTAGGCAAGTACTCTACCACTGAGCTACGTCCTTAGCCCCACAAGATTATATTGCCTAGTGATATTGAAGCCATCTTAGTTTGCAGAAGTACATTAACTGGACAGATGTGTGTTCCAAGTATGAGGGACTGGGTGGCCTGGCCATAGAGAAGAGGGGGATGGGAGGGACTGGAGAGGTGGAAAGAGCATCTTAGGGAGGAGGATGTTAGGCCGAGGGCCAGCGGTATCTCACCTCTCCTCTTGCTGGAGCGCCTGCTCACTTCTCTACCAGGCCATCACACACCAATTTGTCAGTTCAGTTGTTTGACTCTGCAGTGGAAGCCTAGCTTAAGTAGGGACTGAGTAAATATTTGTGGAAAGAATGAATGGGCAGACCTTGGCCTCTGAAATAGGCTGATTTATGTATTTAACTGACCCCTTTTTGAGGATAGGGTCTTGGTGGGAAGCCTGGGCTGGCCTGGGACACTCTGTGTAGCCCACGGTGGCTTCAACTCATGATCCTCCTGCCTCAGCCTCCCAAGTACTGGGATTACAGATGTGCATCACTACACCCAGCTCATTGTTCTTTTATTCTTAATTATTATGGATCTTTTCAAACATAAGAGACTGATACTGCTACATTGTTTATATTATGGTATATGTATCATAATCCCCATCATGTAGCTTCAAGATACCAACTTTGTCATTTTTTTTCTTCCTCTTTTTTTTTTTTTTTTTTGTCTCTAGGCAGGGTCTTGTGTATTCCAGGCTGGCCTCAAACCGGTGCTTCTCCTGCCTCAGCCTCCCAAGTGCTGGGATGATAGGTGTGTGCCACCATATCCGGCTTGTTGGAATAGTTAAAGCCCACTTCAGATACATCACTTGAGATACCCAGCTATATTTCTCAGCAACTGACATTTTTGGTCAGATGACTTCTCTAAGGTTTGTCCTGTGCATCGTGGGATGTTTAGCTGCACTGCTGGCATCTGTCCATTAGATGCCAGCAGTGCTACGTCCTTTGTGACAACCAGAAGCATCTGCAGACGTTGCTCAGTGTCCTCTGGTGACATGTTTTGCCTTTAGTTTAGGACCAGTGCTCTAACCAGATAACCTTTAAATTTTTTTTTTAGCCAAATCACAATCCCATTATTACAATAACAAAATTAATGTTAATTTCTTGGTGTCTACCTAATCTATGTTCAAGTATCTGTTACTTTCTTGAGTATGTTTTTGTTACAGTTTATTTTAGTAAGGATTCAAATAAGATCCCCACTTGAATTTGGTTACAGAGTTTCTTCTACCACCCCATTGAAAATCAAGTTATTTTTGCCAGGCTTGGTTGTGCACACCTGTAGCCCCAGTGATTTGGAAGGCTGAGGTAGGAGGGTGTTGAGTTCCAGGCCAGAGGCAGCCTGCGCAGTTTAGTGAGACCCTGTCTTAAAATAACAAAAGAGGGGTGCTGGGGCTGCAGCTTGGTGGTGGAGTGTTCACCTAGCTTGCCCAAGGCCCTGGGTTCACCTTTCCAGTACTGAAAAATGAAAAAAGGCATCTTGTTGAAGAAACAGCCATGTTGAAGTAGGTTGTGTTTGGCATTTCCTGTAAACTGGCGATTCAAGCAAGATTAGAAGCTTGAGTAGGTCCAGGTTTTTTTTTGTTTAATTCAAGTTGGGTTTGAATCCCCATTTCTGAGTGTTCCTTAAGTACTACTTCAGTTGACTGGGGAGATCATGGCCATAGGGGTTGCTTGGGGAGCACCCCACATAGTGCCTGGTGCCGAGCAGATGATCAGCACAAGTGACGACCCCTTTCCCCTGGGAGCTTACCTCTGTCCCACCCCCTGCCCTGTGCTGCTCCGGTGACTCTGAGACACGCCTGTATTCTTTCTTTCCTGCCTGTGATGTCTCTGTTCTGTGCTCCCTTGTTCTTTGATTCGGGAAGACGTTTGGGCGAACACCCCAAAACTGCCCCGAGGGGTGCCTTTCTGCTGTGAGGCCTTTTCCCCTCCCTCCTTTCCTGCACTGATTGTGGGCTTGGATGGATGTTGGCTGGTTGCTGGAGCCAGCCTTGTTCACAAACCTGCCTCTTGTTCCCACAGATCTTTGTGGAGTTCACCTCTGTTTTTGACTGCCAGAAAGCCATGCAGGGTCTAACCGGTCGCAAGTTCGCCAACAGAGTGGTTGTCACAAAATACTGTGACCCCGACTCTTACCACCGCCGGGACTTCTGGTAGAGGCGGCCGGGGGAGGGTGGGGACAGGGCTGGCTGGGGGCATCTCCCCCTGCTCGTCCCCCCCTTTTCCCCCTCTGAAGATGATGGGCGGAGGAGTGACAGCCGAATGACAGCCGGCAGCAACTGGAATGGCAGCAACTAAGGGGGGTGGGGGGTGGGGGGTTCGGGCAGGGCGGGGACTGGGGAAGTGCACACAGGCCCACACAGACACATGCACCCACACAGACACAGAGGGAAGGGGTTGGGCTGGGGGATTGGGTGCACAGCAGGGCGGGTAGGACCCCCACGGCCCCTCCCCACACACCTCTCCTCCTCCCTACGCCCCTTCTTTCCTTCCCCGTGGTAGCAACATAGCGTGTTTATATTTTAACGGCCAAACTATTTTGAATTTCGTTGTCTGGCCCTCCGTGCCCCGCCCGCCCTCTGCAGGACCGCAGCGCCGTCTGCTGGCTCGTGGTCCCCCCCCCCCCCCCGCCGTCTTGGCCCCGGTTTCTTACGTAGTTGGTTCTCCTAGGCCCCCGACCTGCTCCTGGCCCCTGGCCCGTGATCCCTGACCCCGGTCCCGCCTTCTCCTCTCTGTGGCAGTTTCATATTTGCTAAGACGAATTTGCTCATTAAACATTTTGTTGTATTTTACTTTACGGAGCCGCTCTGTGTCCAGTGTGTCCGGCCTCTGCCCGGGGTGTGGGTGTAGGGGCGCTCGATGGCCTCTGATCGCTGTCGCGGGCGCGGGAGGGTCGCGGGGGCCGGGGAGAGCGGGGCAGACGCAGCCTCTGCCGCATCCCCGCGGCCCTGTGGGTCGGTGCGGAAGTGACGTAAGGGCGTCGGGAGCCCGCATGTCGGAAGTGATGACGCCTGTGCGCGCTGGGCCGCAGGAGCCGAGGCCGGGAGCGGGGCCGGGGCTTGTGGTCACTTCCGCTTCCGGTCCATCGCCTCCTTCGGTTGCTTCCCGTTCGCTTGGTGGCTCCCCTTCCCCGCCCGGCTCTCCGCGCCCCTCCCGGGCGCCGGGGCGGCGGGGCCGTCGGCGTGCGGCACTCGGGGCGTCCGCGCGTGCGCCGCTGCGCGTCCGCGCGTAGCCCGGCGCGCGCCCCGCGACCCGAGGCCGAGCGGGGGCAGGGGGCTGACCGTCATGACTCCCTGGAGCCCGGCGTGAGCCGGCCGAGGTGAGCGCGGGCCGGGGGCGCGGGGCGGAGCGCGAGGCTCTCGGGCCTGGGTCCAGGCTCGGGTGCCCCCGCTTTTCCGGCCTGCGGTGGCTGGTGGCGGCCTCTGCGCCCCTGCGCCCCTGCGTCCGTGCGCCCTTCCTTCCCCCTCGGTCTGTCTGTCGGTCGGCGCCCCATCTCCCGCCGGCTCCGCTGCACCTGGCGCCGTGTTGGCCCCGCTGTTTTCCGCAGGAGCTCTGGGTGGGAGTGCCCGCGCCCGTGCCTCCGCCGGGACCTTCCTGGTCCCCCTGTCTTCGGTTCTCCCATCTCTCGCCCCCGGGGCGCGTTTCTCTCCCCCACCGTCTTCACGGGGCGTTTTGTTCCCCAAACCTCTCTTGCCTTCTCCAAGTTCTTTTCCAAGAATTCCCTGCTCGGCCTAGGATCTGCTTCCTTCCTCCAGGTTCCTGGGCCTCTGGTGTGAGGTTAAGAGCGCCGGCTCTGGAGTCGGCGTCCCCGCTGCTTGCTGTGTTACTTGACAGGTGACTTCTGTCCCCGACCTCAGTTTCCTAGCATTTTATTTTTTGTTTTTACTTCTTTCAACTTTCAAAGAACCAAGGTTTATCTTGGCTAGTGTCCTAATATTTTGAATGGAAGTACTCGCAGTTCTGACAGCAGAGGGTCTCTGTGCGTATTGATTGGGATGGTGCTTGTAGAGTGTCTCAGCGATGCCCGGGCGAGTGCTGTGCGATTACTGGGACCTCGGTTTTGATCATGAGAGTTGTTGTTTCCCTTTAGTGTTTGGTGTCTGTCTTTTGAGTTCCCTTTGGAGGATTTTGCCTCAGCCTAAGTGGTGTTGCTAGTTGTAATTTTTTTGTAACACACCCTTCATGTACGTGGGGTTGAGATAGCGCGTCTTGGGATGCCGCCCCTTTGGAAATGTTCTGTTTTTCTCTGATAATAATAGCAGGCCGTGTTATTGAGCGCCTACTATCTGTGGGGCACAGAGCCAAGCACTTTATGTACCCATCTTGTTTAATCAATCAACAAGCCTGCCAGGTAGGAATTCTTTCCTTCCCTTCAGAGTTGAGTAAACTGAATCTCAAGGAGGTTTGCTTTGCCTGGGAGCTAACGTGGCCAGGATTTGAATTTAAGTTTTGTCTCCTTTTGTATGACAGCTCCTTTTTCTTGTTTCTTAGTCCCAAGTCCCTTTTGGTTTCTTTCGGTTTTTCCATGACGGACAGGACTTGTGCTTTTTCTGTCTGTCCTTTCTCGCTGTCTTCCTGGGTTTCAGTATTTCTCTGTGTCTTTGTCTGGTTGTGCCTCCGGGTAGTCACCTCTTCCCGAGTTTCTCCATCCCTCTCCTTCTCTCTGTCACTCTCCCTTTCTCGTCAGTCTCTTCCTCTGTTGTCATGTTTCCTCCTTGTCTTAGTGTGTCTGGTGGGGCCTCTTCTGATGCCCTGGCCCCTTCGTTTCACCTAGTTATGTCTGTCTCCAGGTGCTTGGTTCTCTGGCTGAGCTCAGGGCAGAAGGCAGCCTCCTTCCTTTCCCGTCTGCCCCAGGTTCGGATCACCACAGGCCTCAGTAAACCTCCCGCGTGGGCTATTGGAGAGGCGCATACTGGTGGGCAGAGCCTGCTCTGGACCCCGCTCCTCCCTGTGTGAGGTGTGTGTCCACAGACGAGAGAGTTGACCTCTCCGACTGTTTCCTCCTGTGAAAGGTGGCTGTGAGTCACGGAGTTGTAGGATTAACCGTGTTGACGTGTGTGAAGCACTTAGCGGGTGCCTGGTGCCAGCCGGGAACTGTGGAAGTGCTGGCTGATCTCGGCCTCGTTTGCTTGATTCCCGCCCTTCTGTTTCTTAATGGCTGGTCTCAGCATAGGTTCACTTAATTTAGGCTAACATTAAAGTGTAAGTCTTAGAACTCCGATGAGCTTCAGGTTGCCTCTGCTTTGCCATTCCTGGTGTGACCTTGGGCGAGTGACTTAAGCTCCATGGGCCCAGTGTCTGCTTGCAGTGTTATGCGAGATGACATGACATATACAGCATGCTTAGTGAGTGCCTGGTGCATAGTTGGGACCTGTCAGCCGGCCTGTTGGGTTCCCTATCTCTCCTTCCTAGAGCCATGAGCTTCCCTCCCCGCCTTTGGGATGACCAGTTCCTACGCATCCCCAACACCCCCACTGCCCTGGGACAGCTCCCCACCTCCCTGTCATCTCTCTAATCCCCCTATTGCCTTCCTGTCCCTGATGTCCTCTGCCATGGCTCTGCCCCCTTTACTCTCGCTCCAGCGATCTTCCTGCCCTCTTTCTTCGCTTCCTTAGTGCACCATTCATTTAATGGTATTTCCGGGCCAGCTTCTCTGCAGGGAAAAGCCATGTCCGGATAAATGTGGTTTCTGCCTCCGTGGGCTTCGTAGCATTGACCTTAGCTACAGAATCAGACAGTTGGATTCGAAATAATGAGGGCGACAGTTCACTGATGAGGCTCCTGGGGAACGGTGACTGTGACTATGTGGCGCAGATATGGGAAGTTTTAAGCAGAGCCCTGAGGGCGAGTGGGAGTCCTCGGTGGGGTTTGGAGGAAGAGCTTGTGAGCAGGACAGATGGTCTTGTGTCACAGCTGGCCCCGCTTTACCAAGTGCCTGGTGTTTATCCAGTCTTCTCGGTTCCCTGGGTTACTGCACAGAACCCCATTTTGCAGAGGAGGGAACTGAGTCGGTACCAAAGTTTAAGGCCTGCCCAGGTTGCCCAGCTGAGAAGTGTCTGAGTTGGGGTGTGGACCCCGGCAGTCCGCCTCCCCTGCTTGTGATCTGCCCCGGCCTATTCTGCCTCACTGAGCAGGGGCCTGAGCAGGGAGGAGCCAGACTCATTTGAGGAACTGAAAGGTGGATGGGGGAACTTTCAGTGGGAGGTTAACAAGGGACGGAGCCTCCTGGGCCCCAGATAGCATGTCGTCTTCACCCGCCCCAGGGGTGGGAAGCTGGGGAGGAGCTCAGGCTGTGCCTAGCCCATGGCAGGTTTGTGTCTCCAAAGCTCCTCTCCCGCCGCAGATGCAGTGACCCACCAGCGCCTGTTTTGGCCTTCCTCTGAGTCGCCCCGTCTCTTCACGCCCCAGGGGACCTGTGCCCCTCAGAGCCACCACCGGGCACCATGTCGACCTCCTCGCTGCGGCGTCAGATGAAGAACATCGTCCACAACTACTCAGAGGCTGAGATCAAGGTCCGAGAGGCCACAAGCAACGACCCCTGGGGCCCGTCCAGCTCCCTCATGTCCGAGATCGCCGACCTCACCTACAACGTGGTGGCCTTCTCAGAGATCATGAGCATGATCTGGAAGCGGCTCAACGACCACGGCAAGAACTGGCGGCATGTCTACAAGGTCAGCGCCGGGGGTGGGAGAGCGGGGCGGAGCCCGGTGTGCCTTGCCTAGGGGAGCCTCCCACTCCCCAAGGGGAGTCAGAGAACTGCCCTTTTCTGTGAAAGCTCTTCTTTTTGTCTAACGAAGGCAACAGATACCGGCACTCTCGGTATCCCCCAGGCTTTGGTTCTAGGCCCCCCACATTTACCCAGATCTGAAGATCCTCACATCTTTTGTGTAAAATGGCGTGGTATCCAAGCATAACACGCACCACTTCCCATATAAATTAAGTCATTTCTGGGTTGCCTACAGTACTTCAGACAGTGCAAATGCTATGTAAATTATTATGCTGTTTTCAGAGGGTGATGACAAGAGGACTTCCAGTCTTCAGTAGGGAAGGTTATTTCCCCAGATACTTTTGGTCCGTGGTTGGTTGAATCTGCAAATGTGGAACCTATGGATCGGGAGGCGTGACTGTATAACATCTTAAGGAGTTTTGAACCCAGTGGTTTACACGTACTTCTGCAAGTGTTTTACCACTAGGCTGCACCCTTAGTCCATTTTTTATTTTGAGTCAAGGTCTCACTAAGTTACGTAGGCTGCCTCTGGCCTCTCCTGGCTCCGCCTCCCGAGTCATTGGGATTACAGGCGTGTGCCACTGTACCCAGCCATAAACCTACTTTTGCGTGAGGGAATGCATTGGTAAGTTTCACAGGGACAAGGCTGAAGAGGGTTCCCAGTGCCTCTCCCTTCTGTGCCCAGATGCACAGTGCCTTTTCTTGGAGCATTGGAGTCCCAGCTTCTGAAGATCATCTCGGTTGCTTGAAGCCAGGCCACAAATGTATCAGAGTGACAGGTGAACTTTGGTACCAACCTCTGGCGCTTTGCACTAGGTGTAAGAGGTACACTGTTTGCTATCATTTATCCGACCCTCTGGGAAAGGCAGAGCTCTGGACACAGATAACAGGAGGTAGTGACAACAAAGGGGGTCTTGGGGACAGGACTGTTGTTTTCTTTCTTTCTTTCTTCTTTCTTTCTTTCTTTCTTGGTCTTGTCTTTTTGGTGCTGGGGACGGAACCCAGGGCCTCACGCATGCTGGGCGAGTGCTCTACCACGGAGCTACATCTCCGGCCCTGTTGTACGTTTTGATTGTAGTAGTTGGTACATGACTGTCAGAACTCACACTGTCTGAAAAAGGATGGATTTGATTGTATGTAAATTAGATTCTAATTTAAAGAAGGAAAGTGAGATTTCGTTTTAGAGGATGTTCCTTATCAGGTCATGAAGTATTTGTCTTTTTTTTTTTTTTTTTGTATAACTGCGTAATATTCCATGGCATGGATTGGTCATAATTTACTGAACAAGTTTCCTGTCGATGTTCCAAGGCGGTTTGCAGCGTTTTGCTCTTTTATCTATGCGTGTATTTTTTTCAGTTTTTTGAGACAGAGTCTTGCCAGGTAGCCCAGGTGGGCCTCAAACTTGAGATCCTCCTGCCTTAGCCTCCCGTGTGCTGGGATAAGAGGTGTGGGCCACCACGCCTGGCTAGTGTTTTGCTGCTTTAAGCAAGATTACTGGTCACATCCTTGTTTGCTGGCCAGTTTGTGGAACTGGAGTTGCTGGGCCAGAGGTCATGAGCGTGTGCATTTGGTAAGGCGGGCCAGAACAGCTGCCCCACTCCAGACAGACACACGGATCCCAGGCTCTGGGCCAAGGGGACTCCATCCCTGGCAAGAGGGTTTCCAGTTTGCTGCTGTGGGGCTGCGGCCATGGCATCCTCCCTCCGCCACCCTGTTCCTTGTGGTCTAGCAAAGTGGCCAGGGGCACGGCTGGGGCCGGTGGCTGAGTTACGCTCCTGGCTGTGCTCAGGCCAGTCCCTGGGTCGCCCACCATGGGAAGGCGAGGAGTTGCAGCTCTCCTGCCTCGGCTGGTGAGCGTGGAGCGCTGCTGCTGCTGCTGCTGCTGCTGCTGCTGCGGGGGCTGCTCTTGGAGACCAGTTGCCCAGCCAAGGATGGCTGTCCCTGCCTGAGATGAGGGAACCGAGGCCCAGAGAGATGGCGCCACTTAGAAGCTGGCTCGGGGAATTGAGGCCTGCTTCAAGTGTGTCTTGACACACCAGGACTGGGTTATGGATTGGGATGACTGGGAGGTGGAGTCAGTTTCCGGCCCCTTACTGTGGAGAGCTAGGTGGCAATTGCCCTGCTGAGTGCAGGGATCCTCCGGGGGACGCAGGCAAGGTCTCGTGTAGGGTGGGGAGGGAGGTGAGGCTTAAGGGGCCTAGGGTGGCAGGTCCTTCCTGCCCAGTGGCTGGGGGCATGCTGCTGGGGACAGAGAACAGTGGGGCGCCTGTGGGGGCCCACGGGCAGGACCAGGGAGCCCTGGAGGTACTGTGCTGATGGCTGGGAAGTGGCGGGAGAGGTGAACAGGCCTCTGATGCCAGGTGGGCCTGGGCTGCTTCCTGAGCCTTGTGGGGAGTCTGTAGGGCCACATCCGGATTCCTGTGTTCATTCCACGCCTCGCTGCCGGCTTCCTGTGGGCCCGCCCCTTGCTGGATGGTTCCGGGGACCCAGATCTGATCAGGTTCTGCCTCATCTTTCACGTACTCCTGGGCAGGTGGGGGTGGCCTGGCACAGTTGGGGGGTCTCGTGGGGGCCACGGACGAGGGACCCGCAAAGGCTCCTGTGGCCTCAGGCAGTCAGCGACGATTTCCTGGAAGGGGCTTTGAGGCTGCGCACAGGTCCCAGCTGACGTCTCTGGCTTGTTTTCAAGGGTTTTTTGAAGGTGTGTTTGCTGAGGTGTAGTTTGCGTGCAGTACACTCACCCTTTCTAGGTGCAGTTCTCTGCATTCTGACACGTGTGGTTCCTAGCCGCATCACAGTAGAGGTAGAGGCCTTGGGTCCGAAGTCCTCCAGGACTCCTCCTGCGATCTTTTGCCATTCTTCCCTGGACCTTGCCCTGGCCCAGCTGCCCTGCTCCAGCCTCGGTCCCTGCAGCTGCTTCTGAGTCTGCTCCCCGTGATTAGAGCCTGGGCGGTGCTGGTCTTTTCTCTGAGTGCCTAGGAGTCCTCTGCCCACGTGGCTATGTCCACGGGGCTCCTGCTCGCTCTGAATTTCTGATCCTTCATACTCAGGTGTACTGAGGGAGGATGGTGGCATTGGCGACATCCTGCTGCCATTGGAGCCTGTGTTGCCTGCCACACGCTTGCACACAGCTGTGTGGGGTCACAGCGGTTGCTGTTGTGCCCACTGCCACATGTGTGGAGAGCTTTGTGCCCATGGGCACAGGGCTGGGGTGCAAGAGGTGCCCCCATGTTCATATCTGGCTGGTGCCTTCTCCCTGTTTTACAATGCCTTCCTAGAAGTGTGCATGAGAAGGCGGGGATCCCTGAGGCCCAGGGTCCCTGAGCTGCTGTGAGCCCGCAGCCCTCCCCTCTGGCCCTCCAGAGCCCCTTGCGCTGGCCTGTACACTGGCCATCATGCTCTCGTGTCCCCTCAACCCTCTGTAGTGGTGCTGGAGACTTGCGGGGAATGTGGGAGGCAGGGTTGGAGCTTGAGTCCGGGAATTTGGCAGCGTAACCCTGGATCTTGGATCCACACATAAGTGAATTTGTACCTGACACAGGAGTTACGGTAGAGAATATAGGTAAGGTTTATTAAAAGGTAGAACCTCGTGAAGAAGGAATTCCAGAGAAGACTGAGGCGCCTGGAGACGCTGAGGTAAACCTGGCAAGGAACTTGAAATAAACCAGGTGAATCTGCAGGAGGGGTTTCTGTTTTCCAGGGGAAGGGAAAGTCAGAGCAGAGTTAAGCAGCTTCTAGAGGGAAAAGGACCTCATAGAGAAGATGGTGGAGAAGCAGCGGGCGTGCATGTGGTTGCTAGACAAAGGAAAAGGGCAGGAAGCAGAGAGGAAGGAAGAAGAGACGAAAGGAGGGAGCCAGTGCGTGCTCCTCCTGGTTTATTCAAACGAGGCTGTGCCCAGGGTGACGTTAGCCGTGGGCACCCGGCGTGGTGGGAGCCTGGGGTCTTTGTTTTGTAAATGGTTCAGTGGCTTGGATTAGAATGTGGGGTCCATTAGGAGACGTCCTTCCGGGGACTTTAGGGACGCGCCGTGGCTTCATCCATCGTGGCCGAATGGCAGGAGTCCGTTTCCATCCCTTTTTCCTTCATGTTGCCCGCTGATGCGTAAGCAAACCCGCCTGTCAGTGGGTCAGGCACGAATGAACTTTCCTCTTTGACAGGTGGGGAAACTGAGGCCAGGAGATGGGTGGTGGCTTTCTCAGGGCTATGGGAGCTGGGGCTTGGGCTCATCTCTGCAGCCCCTGCGTCCTCCTGACCTGTGGTCCTGCCTGGTGACAACTTTGTGGATCTCTTCTTCCCTTGGACAGCAAAGGTGTGACCCGAGGGGCCTGCATGTCCCACCCTGGGAACGCGTCTGGATGAGTGAGGACTCTGTTCATTCCTGCACTTTGCGTGTATGGCCCTGGGCGGCACCCACAGTTCTCCTCCAGTCCCCAGAGCTATCCACCGGAGGAGGTGCTTCTCCTCTCTCTCCATTTTCCTGGTGTAGAGACAGGCAGAAGTCGCTCAGGGCCCCTAGCATACAGCAGAGCAGGAGCCGAGCCCTGGGCCACCTTCTCCATGCTGGGCTGACGCTGACTTCTCTGAGGAACGCAGGGCCTCCGTCTTTATTTTAATCCAGAGATCAGCAAGCTGTAGGCTGTGGGCCCTATCTCACCATTACCAGGGGGCGCAGGCCTGGTCTTTCTGTTCAGCATTTAAAAGGACCTGCGCTGGACACTGAAGTCACTGTGGAGAACACAGGCGAGGTTCGTTAGAGGACGTGCAGAGAGGAGCGGCTGCTGTTGCCCACGCCTGAGGTCGAGCACGATTGTGTACTGGAGCGTGAGCCCTTGCAGGGGAAGAAACATCTCACACTGAGGGTGTGTGCCTGGAAGGGGTTGATTGGGTCAGCAGGTTGAGGGGTGCTGCACCCCAGCATTACCGCCTGCCCTGAGGAGTTCCCTTTCTTGGGACCTCCACGCAGATGTCAGCTCCTTTTCTGGGTCTCTGAAAAGAATTTCAGGATGAAACAGCAGTGGAGCTGAGTCTCGAGTTTGTTAGATGAAGGGTATGTGATAGTGCGTGCTTCAGAGCCTGGGGTTCAGAGAGAGAGACGCCGGCAGCCCGCAGGTCCTCCCCAGCGGCAACAGGTCCCTTCCTCTCCCTGGCAGCAGGCACCTCAAGAGAATTTATATGAAGCCCAGAAGTTACAGTGTAGCACATGTTGTTGTTGTTGTTGTTGTTGTTGTTGTTGTTGTTAGGTGCTGTCGAATTAGTATCTGACTCGTAGCGACCCTCATAGGGTTGTCAATGGCTGACTGTTTCAGGATTGCCTTGGGAGTGGATTGCCACGTCCTTCTCCCATTTTTGTGGTGCTGGGAATTGAACTCGGGACCTCAGAGACTGCAGTACAGCCCTCTACCAATTGAGCTAAACCCCAGCCCAGTATAGCACATGTTGTTGTTGTTGTTGTTGTTGTTAGGTGCCGTCGAGTCGGTATCCGACGCATAGCGACCCTCATAGGGTTTTCAATGGCTGAGTGCTTCTGGATTGCCTTGGGAGTGGATTGCCAGGCCCTTCTCCCATTTTTTTGCAGTGCTGGGAATTGAACTCGGGACCTCAGAGACTGCAGCACAGCTCTCTACCCACTGAGCTAAATCCCAGCCCCAGTATAACACATGTTGTTGTCGTTGTTGTTAGGTGCTGTCGAGTCGGTATCTGATTCATAGCGACCCTCATAGGGTTTTCAATGGCTGTTTCGGGATTGCCTTGGGAGTGGATTGCCAGGCCCTTCTCCCATTTTTTTGCAGTGCTGGGAATTGAACTCGGGACCTCAGAGACTGCAGCGCAGCGCTCTACCAACTGAGCTAAATCCCAGCCCCCAGTATAGCACATAGGCTGAGTTTATTAAAGATATAACTGAGTTATATCTTTAATATAATATAATATAATAAAGTGAGTACACCTTCAAGGGGTGAAGGACCTGGTGCACAAGAGGTTAATGGGTTCCCAGTGTCTCCAAGGACTGGGCTCAGAAGGTTGGAAGTCTAGGCAGCCACTGGTCTTGATAAGGGAACAGAATCCACCACACAATGTCCTTGCTGACTCCCGGGGGTGGTGTGTGCCTCACACAAGTCTTATCATCCTTCCTGGGCTGTGGAGACAGGCGGTGTTGATTCTCCTTCCTTCTAGCAAGTGTGCTGCTTGTAAGGGTGTTGGCTGTCAGGGAGGCACTGACCGCCAGAGCAGAGCCTTTGTCCTGCAGAGGGCGTAAGTTGATGTTCATACAGGTGGCCAGGCGGGGGCTGGCTGCGGATCCCTCTCTTTCCTTTCTTCCTGCCTGTTACCCTCTAACAATTGGACGCCCCAGTGCCTTCAAAGGAATGGGCTCAGAGGTGGACATCTCAAAAGGTTGAGAATCCAGGCAGCTGTTGATCTGGATAAGGGAGCAGGACACGCTCCACAAGGTCCTCTTCATTCGCCGGGGTGGTGTTTGTCTCACAGTCTTTAGCATCCTTCATGGCTGAATGCAGAAGTTATTTTTAATCCCCTTCTTCCTCCTTTGGACTGGTAAAGGCTAAGCTAACTAAGCACCCACTAAGCCTGTTTTTGTAAATAAGTAAAGTTTTATTGGAACACAGCCAGGTGCATTCATACACAGCTTCTGAGTCGGGACAGACACCAAGTGGCCTGAAGAACCGAAATGTTTATCACCTGTCTCTTTATAGAAAGTGTGGTGACCGCAGTTTTAAATGTTTGTTGTAACAAAGAGGGTCAATCCTGTGAAAGCTGTTTTAAAATGAACGAACCATTGGGTTTTGTCTTCATTGCGGTGTAACATACCAAACATCCTAGGTGCATCCTGGTGACCCTGGCAAACCATATATCCTTCCCCCAGAGGGATGGAGAGGGTGTGGGGGTTGTGCTCCCTCACGACCCCCTTTCCCCAGAAGCCCCATGGCTGATCTGGAACTTCATATAATATGGTGTCATCTTCATGTGGTCTTTGAGCCTGGCTTGCTTTGCTCTCCAGCAGGTCTGTGGGGTTCCCCTCCCTGCCTGTGTTGTTGTAGGGAGCAGTTGTTCATTTACGTGTGTGTGTTATTGCTGGACACACAGTAGCCTCACTGTGTGAATTTTCTACAGCTGATCTATGCATTTTGCCGTGGATGGATATTTGGATTATCTCCTGGTTTCCTGGCTCACAATCTAACTGCAATTCCAGAGTCTGGAGAGCTATGAAAATGAGGGTATTTCGTAATCGGTGTGGACAAGGCTCAATGCTGAGGTGAAGATAAAGCATGTGTGGGTCCCACTTCACACTACTGTTGGTCTCACTCCTGTTTTGGGGAGTTCTGTCCTATGTAGAGCGTGTGGTCTTCCTGGTCTGAATCAGTAAGATTCTGGATTCCAAAATTCAAGTGTCCCAGGATTTCTAAGCCTGCTTCTCTGTGCATCCGAGCGGGGTGTAATGACGCACAGAAATCTCTTTGCTTTTTCCCCTTCTCCTCTGAGAGTACACACCTCTGGGGCCAGTTAAAGACTAGAATCTGATTTCAGATGTAAATACTCTTAATTCACCTTCAGAAAGCCATTCCAGAGCAGGGTGAGGTATCACAGGCCTGTAATCCCAGCCCATGGGAGGCTGAGGCAGGAGGATCTTGAGTTGAGGCCAGCCTTGGCTAGCCTTTCCAAATCTAGGTCCAGCTACCGCAGGAGGTTGGGGAGGTTTTTAATGGCCCACAGCAGCATTTCCTGGCCACAGTGGCTGCCCCTTCCTTCCCTTTCTCCCCCCTCTGTCCTACACCTGGAAGCCCCTGCAAAGCCGAAGGTGTGACTGGGACCTCCTGCAGAGTCTTCGAGGGCCACAGCCCCTCATCTTGCTCCATAGACAGGGTGTTGAGGCCAGGGATGTGGGGCTTTTTTCCCATTTAATTTCCACTTGCCAAAAAGGGATTTGGTTCACGTTATAAAATAGAGAAGAGCCCAAAGGGTATGGCTAGAGAGTAGTGTTTCCTCTGCTCCTGGGTTCAGGCATCTTGTGAGTCTTCCCTGAGAGAATTCAGCCGCGATGGGCCCCTGGGGAGTCTCGTTCTCCAGGGGTGCTCCGGCCCCACCTTGGGCCCCTCGAGACTCTTCCGCTTCGTCATGACTTGTTTCTGTCCCCTTGAGTGGCGGCATGTTTCAGACCTGCAGACACAGACAAGGGGCCGTGTGGAGCACCCTCGTGAGGACATGGTCTCTGCTGCCCGGCTGTGTTTCCTTAGGTTTTTCCTGAAGGACGTGGTGGAGGCCCTGTGGCAGTAGGGGAGGCCCATGTAGGCTCCGCTGCCCTTGTTATTTCCGTGGGATGGGCCAGTGGCCCGGTGCTCCTGAGGAGTCTTGAAGGAGTTGTGGCCCCTCTCTGGTTCCAGAGGCCGCCCAGCAGCTTGCGTGCTGCTGTCACTCTTTTGGGTGGCTGAGTCAGCGGCATCTGGACAGTCACAAAGCCAGGGGGCCCCCCTCAGTCTGGGGCGAGCTCTTTCATCTCTTTGAAGAGATGGCCCTGCCATGGTCTCCTGTTTGTGTCAGGCTGCACAGGTGTACACGGTCGCCAGGGTGCACACTAGGGTTCTCTGTCCTGCCCAGGGGACCACACACTCGCCTGCCGTGCCAGCCCTCTCACAGAGCGTGGCGAGTTGTGGCTCATCCCGGCCCGCGTTAGCCATCTCCCTTTTCATGGCCACGCTGCCTTCCACTGGGTGGACAGATGGGTCTCCCCCCACTGGATCTTGAACTGGGCCGGGGTCTGCCTTCCGTGTGCCTCTCGTGTTCTTGACTGCGTGTCCCCACCCACAGGCCATGACGCTGATGGAGTACCTCATCAAGACCGGCTCGGAGCGCGTGTCCCAGCAGTGCAAGGAGAACATGTACGCGGTGCAGACACTCAAGGATTTCCAGTACGTGGACCGCGATGGCAAGGACCAGGGGGTGAACGTGCGGGAGAAGGCCAAGCAGCTTGTGGCCCTGCTGCGCGACGAGGACCGGCTGCGGGAGGAGCGCGCCCATGCACTGAAGACCAAGGAGAAGCTGGCGCAGACGGCCACGGGTGAGGCCCCGCCTGCGGTCCCTGGGGCTCTAGAACCGGGACGTTCCATTCGCCTCCCCCACAGTCTGCGGAACACCGCCTCAGGGCCCAGCTGTGTCCAGACCTGAGGGTGGCCAGTTGAGCCCCTACCCCGCTGGCGGTGCAGCCTGGGCCCCCTAGTATCCTATCCACATGGTTGGTGCTGGGGCGGGGCCTCTGAGGGAGCGTGCCCACACGAGGTGGGTTCTCCTCCTGGGTGGAGGCCCCAGGGTCTGGTGAGACCCAGGAGGACCAGCTCTGGTGAGGACCCAGGAGGGCGGAGGGGTCAGTTGGGGTCCCAGCCTGTGCATCACTGCAAGGCCTTTGCATCTACTTTTTCGTGTTTGTGTTTTCGTTTATTTTTTTGTGGTTCTGAGGGGTTGAACTGGGGCCTCGCATGTGCTTTGTGGGTGCTCCACCACCCATCTTCACCTCAGCCCATTTTTTATTTTTTATTTTGAGACAGGGTCTTGCTAAGTTACACAGCTCGCCTTTGACCTTGAACTCATGATCCTCCCGCCTCTGCTTCCCAAGTCACTGGGATTATGGCCATGCACCACCACACCTGGCTACTTTTTGAGTCTTTAAACCGTGGTTTGTAAGCGGCAAATCCACTTTGGTGGGCAAATGGGAGCCAGCACTGGGAAAGAGATGGAAATAAAGAGACAGCACAGCAGGCACCCCAGGGCACAAGGCCATGACCAGGCCCAGTGAAGGTTTCCAGTTTCCCAGAGAGCCATGTGGTCCTGGTTGGCACTAGGAAGTGCGTTTTACCCTGGGCTTTGGGGAGACACCCGCAGCCGTGAGATGGGCCCAGCTGCTCAGGGACCAGGGCAGGGAAAGCTGGGGGCTGTTGAAGACTTTAGGGGGCAGGAGGGAGTGTCCGAGTTCATGGTTGCTGGGATGGGGAAGATGGGTTGCTGCCCTGGAGCTGAGGTCGGCTGGACCTGCCAGGGCAGGTGGGGCAGGAGGGAGCCTGTGACCACTTCTGGCTGGAGGCCTCTGTCTCATGCTTCACCTTTGGGGCCACTGTTAGCTCCGCTTAGGGCTGTGGGGACACAGGTGTGCACAAGTGGGGAGTGCAGGGGAGGGAAGGAAAAGGTGGGGTTCACTGCGAGAGGCCGCAGGGGTGGCCAGCACCTGGAGGGAGAGAGAGAGGAAGGGCTGGGATGGTGCCTGGGTGGCTTCAGGAAGGGCCTTTAGCAGTTGGAGGGAGTCAGGTCCACTTCTGTGAGGGCTGGAGTGGGACGTCCTCAGCCCTGCTGGCCCCGGCCCTGTGGCGTGTTCTTCCCCTGGCGTACGCATGAGTGAGCCTGGCCACGCACCCTGCACACTCCTGTCAGGGACTCTGAGTTTTGAACTTCGTGAAGTTTTCACGTCTCAATGCATTCCGTTTTCCTTTTTCCTTTTTGTTTCTCTTTGGTTTTTTTTTTTTTTTTTTTTTGGCTGTACTAGGGGTTGTGAACCCAGGGCCTTGCCCCTGCATGCTCTGCAAGTGCTGGACCACTGAGCTGCACCCCCAGCACATTTTTTTTACTTTTTGAGACAGGGTCTCACTAAGTTACACAGACTGCCTCTGGTCTCGAACTTGGTGATCCTCCTGCGTCCGCCTCCTGAGCTGCTGGGATGACAGGCGTGCGCCACCAAGCCCGGCTCTCTTTGGGTTTTTTGAGACAGGGTCTTAACTGTGGCTCCGGCTGGCCTCCGCCTCCTGAGTGCTGGGATTAGGGTGGCACCACCACACCTGTTGCTTCCTTCTTTTTTTCTTTTTTCAACGTAAAGACCTGGCCTTGGTCACAGGCTGCGGTTTGCTGACCCCAGTCCTCGAGCAAGCTGTGAGGGGAGAAGGGCAGTCACGGGGTTCGTCTCTGAGTCTTGGAGGGAGCACCTAGGCGAGGTGGTTGGTGATGGGAAGGCCCCGCGCTACTGGCTTGACACCTGTTTCCTGGTGGAGTGTGAAGTGGGGCCACAGGCTCTGCACCCCTCATCTGGGTGAAGGTCCGCCCGTGAGGTGTGGCCTGGCGACATAGGTTGGGCATCAGGACAGTTGGCACGAGACACGGGCTCCCTGGGACTTGGGGAGAGACCTGGCCCTGGGGTGGGTGGTGGGGTCAGGAGCTGGACTCAGCTGGGTGTGTCTGTGCTAGTCAGGCAGCTTGCGCGGGGTGGATGGGCAGGGGAGCCTGGGGCTGCAGCCAGGGCCTGTCCTCTACCTGGGCCGAGCAGGGCCGCAGCCCCAGGAAGCCAGCAGAGGGGGTCAGAGTGTGTTGCGGGAGCAGGAGGGGCGAGGGGATCCACAGCTGCAGAGGCCGCCCTCCACCTCTCCCTGCCTTCTGCTGCCTCCCGAGTGCTCCATCCGTCCCACCTCCTGTCCTCTTCCTGGAACCAAGGGCTCCTGTCCCACTGGCCTTCCCGATTGACCCGTGGGCCCCACTCCCCCCTGGTCCCAGGTGTTACTGCTAAGGCCACCATTCTCTATGCGCCTGTGGAAACCAAGGCCCTAGGCCGCCTCCTGAGGTCCCTGCTACCCCAGTCAGAGGACAGGCCCTCCGATAGCCCCCGGCCGGGCAGCTGCCCGGAGCAAACCCTCCTGTGGCCTGCTGGGAGCTTCCTGGGCCAGGAGACCAGCGCAGGGCCTTTCATCTGCAGCCCTGGGGCTCTGAGGCCCACGGGCAGTCACCCCGTCCCTCCCTGCTTTATCTGGCCGACCGGCTCCCTCCTGTGGGTGGGGCGGCCCTCTGCCCCCCAGGACTCTGGCTCCTCACCCTGCCCTTGGGATCCCTTGCGGGAGGGGGTTCTCTGTGTCCTCCCCTGGTCCACCTGTCCGCTGTTCTCCGCCCCCAGCCTCCTCAGCAGCCGTGGGCTCGGGGCCCCCGCCTGAGGCAGAGCAGGCCTGGCCGCAGAGCAGTGGGGAGGAGGAGCTGCAGCTGCAGCTGGCCCTGGCCATGAGCAAGGAGGAGGCCGACCAGGTACTGGCGCCGCCCAGGGGAGGGAGGGACGCTGGCCGGCCATCTCGTCTCACGCCTCGCCCGCCCACCTGTCTGCCTCCACCTCTCTCCACCCGCTGCCTCCCCGCCTCTCTCTGGGCCTCGCTCTGCTCTCTGCTCCTCTCGCCCCCATTTCCGGCCCTCTCTCCTCTGGGAGCTTTCTCGTTCCTCAGCCCTCTGGTGCCCTGCATCTCCCTCGGCCTGTCTGCCACTGGTGTAGGGATGGGGCCTCCCTTGGGCCTTCTGTCTCTGCGCGTCCCCCTCTCGGCCGCACCCGCCTCTCTCCTGTGACTTGGGCTCTGGCTCCCAGCGCCCCGCCCCTCACCCGCTCTCTCCCCCAGCCCCCGTCCTGCGGCCCCGAGGACGACGTCCAGCTTCAGCTGGCCCTTAGTTTGAGCCGAGAGGAGCACGATAAGGTCAGCGTGGCCTCCCCTCCCCCAGGGCCTCCCTCCGTCTCGCTCAGGTTCTGCGTCCTCGTCCCTTGCCCCAGCCACAGGCGTGCTTCACCCCTCAGCACCTTCAGCCGCGGGGCCTCGGGCCACACGGAGCCTGGGGGACGCCCAGAATGAGGCTGGCCTGTGGGGGCCGAACGCAGACCCCCAGAGCAGGGGGCACCGCAGACCCGCGCCCAGGCAGGAGCCCGGCGGGGGCCGCCTGCGTTCCCTAGCCCCAGTGCTTCCCAGCCCTGTGTGTGGCCAGGCCACCTGTGCCCCTCACGGCCCCGTGGTTCTCCGGGCCACGCGCTTCTCTGCCTCCCGCCCCTCGCCCAGGTTTCCCATCCCATTCCACACGTCGTCTGCATCCCATTTCAGTCTCCGTTGCCTTCATGGGGTGGGGGGCCGGGCCTTCCAGGCCAGGGTGGACAGGGCCCCTGGGCTCACGTTCTGACCCCTGCCCCGGCTGCCCGCCTCTATGCCCTGTTAGGAGGAGCGGATCCGCCGTGGGGACGACCTGAGGCTTCAGATGGCCATCGAGGAGAGCAAGCGGGAGACCGGAGGCAAGGAGGAGGTGAGTGGCGGTCGCCGGCCACCCCGGGCCCCGCCACGGCTGTGGTCGGAGGTGATGCCCCACGGCCACCACGGCTGGCGGGAGAGGGCCCAGAACCGCGCAAGAGCCCCAGGGGGCTCATCTGCCTTGGGGTCTTGGGCGCCTCCCAAGGGCCCTGCCTACCCTAGAGCCTGCCAGTGGTCCCGCTGGGCGTCCTCCCTCCTAGGCCGAGCCCGGGGAGCCTGTGCTGAGTCCGTGCTCCTGCCAGGCCAGGCCTTCCTGGAGCCTCCTGGCTTCCTCGTCACACTTGCGAGTGGCCATGGCTCCGCCAGTGGGCTTCCTGTTCCTATGTCAGGGCTGGGTCCACTGTGGCCGCACTGGTGGCCTCTCCCCAGGTGCTGCTCTGCCCTGAGTGTCTTCATGGGTCCCTGGACTGTGCTACTGTCCCTACCCACAAGGGCAGGTGGGTCTCGAGGGCAGCCTGCGTCCAGGGCTGGGGACTTGGTGAGCAGATGGGCTTTGATGGACAGCAGCACCAGCCAGGCCGGCTTTAGCCGAGAGCCCCCTCCTGGCCACAGCAGCCCCGCCCCTCTCTCTCTGTTCCTCTCACTCTTAGCATAGGGCCAGGAGGAGGAGTGTGGCTGCCCCGGAAGACCGGGCTCTTGTCCCTCCGCGGGGCCCATTGCCTCACGGGTCCTGGTGTGCGGTGCACATGTGTGTGGCTCCTTCCCTTGGGGAGATGTGGACTGTGGCTGCCTGGGGCAGAGTTGTGTGCCCACCCCAGAAGCCCAGGGTGCCACTCAAGGGCTGGTGCATGTGCACCTGCAATACTGGGGTCACTGTGGGACAGTGGGGTGGGCGTCAGGAGTACGATCAGGGTGGCCTTGGCGGGGGCTGGCAAGGTCAGATGAAAAACCTAGCCTACGAGCAGAGGGTGAGGGGAGGCTCAGAGGTTCTGCAGGTGGAGGGGAGGGTGTGGCCTCTGTCTTCATTCAGGGTCCCTCAGAGGGCTGGGGGCCGGGGGTTCCGCAGGGCCCCTGCACTGCTGTGCAGGGAGTGGACTGGCGCCAGGATGGGAGGAGCCCCGCATGGTGAGAGGCAGGGGCAGGGGAGGGTGGAGGAGGGGACGAGATGCAGGGGTCGGTCTCTCTGGAGTGCCCAGGCCCAGCTCTCCCTCAGCCCCCTCACACTGCGTCCCTTCTCTGCCCCACAGTCCTCGCTCATGGATCTTGCTGACGTCTTCACAGCCCCGGCCCCTCCACCAGCCTCAGACCCCTGGGGGGCCCCAGCGTCCATGGCTGCTACCATCCCCACAGCTGCCCCGGCCTCAGACCCCTGGGGAGGACCTGCTGTCCCTCCAGCCGCTGATCCCTGGGGTGGCCCTGCCCCCACGCCAGCCTCTGGGGACCCCTGGAGGCCTGCGGCCCCTGCGGGATCCTCAGTGGACCCTTGGGGCGGGACGCCGGCCCCTGCGGCTGGAGAGGGGCCCACGGCTGACCCGTGGGGGCGTGCTGACGGTGAGCACCCCTGCCCGCTTGGCTGCAGCCCCCTGGGCGGCCCTGCCTTGAGCAGGAGCGCCCTGGGCACTGTGGCGTCGGGTGAGGGGACCGGGTGGCGACTGCGTGAATGGACGTCTGGGGAGGGTAGCAGGCAGAGCTGGCTTGGCCCGCTGCCAAGGGACTGGGTGTCTGGCGGGACAAGGGCTGAGGTGGGTGATGGAGTGGGAGAGGGCTTGGGGGCCTGTCTGGGGGAGGCCCTGTGCCAGCTGCAGGAACGGGGCCTGGGAGCTGGGGAGGGGCTCGGAATCCTGCCTAGGAGATGGGTCTGTTCCGACAGCAGCCCCTGCCACCCACGCAGGAGAGACCGACAGCCCCTCACACGCCTCCCTCCTTACCCAGGTGGCGCCCAGGTCAGCGGCCCCCCAGCCTCTGATCCCTGGGCCCCAGCCCCAGCCTTCTCAGACCCCTGGGGAGGCTCACCCGCCAAGCCCAGCACCAACGGCACCGCAGGTACTGGGCAGCTCTGCAAGGGGCGGGGCCGGCAGAGCCCGGGAGTGTGTGTGAGCGTGGGTGAGTGTGCGAGTGTGAGCGTGTGCGGGTGTGCAGCTCGCCTCGAGGGTCCTGAGGGTCGGGCTGGCGCTGAGCAGCACGCTCTGGCCATGCAGGAGTCGGGGGCTTTGACACGGAGCCGGATGAGTTCTCGGACTTCGACCGACTGCGCACGGCTCTGCCTGCGTCCGGGAGCAGCACGGGTGAGCCACCGCCGGGCCCCACACCCTCTGCAGGGCCGGCCACGCTGGAGGTGCAGCGTGTAGACAGAATGTAGCAGGACCTCTTCACAGGGATGTGTACGTTTGTTTAGAGGGATTCCGGCCTTAGAAGTTACCATGATTTTCCCCCAAGTCCCCACCTGTGACCCCTCTCTGCCTCTGGTTGTCTGCTGAGTGGGGACAGGAATGGGAGAAGTGGCATCACCATGCTGTCCCCCACCCGAGTGCCCTCACTTCCCCCTGGCTGTGCTCAGGTCCAGCTGCCTGGCTCTGACATTAACTCCCTGGTGGCAGCTGCTGCCTCATCGTATCTGTCGTGGCTGGGACACCACAGGGCGGGCCTGGGTCTCCCGTCAGGGTCCTGTCAACAGCTGGTTTGCCCTGGGGGTTGACGGCAGCTTTGGTTACTTTTTCCTCTTTCGTTCAGGAGCTGTTACACTGTTTTATTTCATTTTAAGACAAGGTCTTGCTAAGTTGCCCAGGCTGACCTGGAACTCAGATCCTCCTGCCTCAGCCCTCTGAGTAGCTGGGAGCACAGGCACGCGCCACCACACCTGGCCTCTTTATTTTCCTGAATTAAGCAGTGCTAATTGCAGCCTGCGGGCTGGGATTTAGCTCAGTTGGTAGAGCACTGTGCTGCAGTCTCTGAGGTCCCGAGTTCAATTCCCAGCACCGCAAAAACAGGAGAAGGGCCTGGCAATCCACTCCCAAGGCAATCCCGAAACAGCCATTGAAAACCCTATGAGGGTCGCTATGAGTCGGATACCGACTCAACGGCACCTAACAACAACAACAACAATTGCGGCCTAGAAATGTGGCCTTGATAGAGTCCTGGGGGGGAGGACGCACCCCAGCCCTTTGCTCCTCCCTCAGGCTGGAGTGAGTTAGGGTCTTCAGTCTGCACTGCTTCAGGCTTTCCCCCCGACAAATGTTTTTTTTCATCATTAGAATAATTAGATCTGCTTTTAAAAAAAAAAAAAACCAGACCTCGGGCCACCAGGCGTCAGCAAGTGTACCCGGGCCCTTGCGCCTGCTGTGGTTTCCCCACTGCAGAAGCCCCCTCAGACCAAAATCAGGGCTTTCTCTTGAGGAAGCTCTTTTGTGATCATGAGTGTCTGGGAGACAGCCCGCCTTCTCTGAGTGACGACGGGCCTTTGTCTTGATGGTCCCTCTGGAAACGGTCCCTGCTCTTGGTGTCAGCAGCACCCGATGTCCTCGTCCCCTCTGTACTTGCCCAGTGGAATCAGACCATGCAGTTTTGAATCCAGACTCCATGACTCCAGCCACCCGCCCTGCCCCGGGCGGCGGGGCCGTGGGCGCTCAGCTGGGCTGCCCTGGCCCCACCCATCTCCCCCTCTGAGCCCTGCCCACCCGGCTCCTTCCAGGGGAGCTGGAGCTGCTTGCAGGAGAGGTGCCAGCCCGCAGCCCTGGGGCGTTCGACATGAGTGGGGTTGGGGGGTCCCTGGCCGAGGCTGTGGGGAGTCCCCCACCTGCTGCCGCCCCAACCCCCACGCCCCCCACACGGAAGACGCCAGAGTCATTCCTGGGGCCCAACGCGGCCCTCGTCGACCTGGACTCGCTGGTGAGCCGGCCGGGCCCCACACCACCAGGAGCCAAGGCCTCCAACCCCTTCCTGCCAAGCGGTGAGTGTGGGCTTCGGGCACCCGGGTCCACCCACAGCAGGTGCCCAGGGACGGGGAGGCGTCTCCCCTCTCGTGGGCCATGCTTGCTGACCGCTGTGTCTTGGTCATTTTCTCCCCTGCAGGAGCCCCGGCCACCGGCCCCTCCATCACTAACCCCTTCCAGCCAGCACCCCCTGCAACGCTCACCCTGAACCAGCTGCGGCTCAGCCCTGTGCCCCCAGTCCCCGGAGCGCCCTCCACCTATATCTCTCCCCTCGGCGGGGGCCCCGGCCTGCCCCCCATGATGCCCCCCGGTCCCCCAGCCCCCAACACTAACCCCTTCCTCCTATAATCCAGGGCTGGAGGGGGCCTGGCTGCCCGGCCTCCCCCATCTGCTCCCTGGGAGATCAGTGTTGTGAGTGCATGTGAAACGGGGGCCTCCCCCAGCGCCCTTCCCCTCCCGGGCCCACTCACACTACGTCGTCTTCCCAAGTCCCCGGCCCACCTCCCCCGAGAACAACTGGACCTGGGGGACGGGAGGGGAGCTGGCCAGAGGAGGACCCCTTTCCATGGCATTAGAAGGGGGAGGGCAGCTGGGGTCTCCCCACCCATTCCCCCTCCCTCCAGACTTGACATCCCCCAATCAGTGTTTGAGCCTCCTCTTTTCCCTTTGCACCCTTCGGTGAATCCTTGGTGATGATTTTGGCAACTTTGGGAATAAATGGCAATTCTCATGGGTGTGGCTCCCCCTGGTCCCCATCCACGGCTCCCGTGTCCCTCAGAAGCCCATTCCCCTGGGGGTCCAGGTCTTGCACTGTGTCATCTCCTGGGGGCTGCTGGGAGCCAGCCTCTCTCAGAGCATGGAGGGGTGGGAGGCTGCGGCCTGGCCCGGCTGCCCTCTGGGGAGCCAGTGAGGGTCTCAGGTGTCAGGCTGCAGAGACGCAGTGGCCAGTTCGACCAGGCTGTGGTTAGAGGTGAGATGACACTCAGAATCCTCAGTGAGAGAGGGCTCGTGGGCAGCCCGTGTGCCACTGCCCATCCCCACCCCAGGTATGATTAGTCCGTCCCAGCACTCGCAGGGAGCCTGAGCTAGACGGACCACCGGGTGCCCTCTGCTCACGTTTGTGTTCTTGCCGCATGCTGTACCACATTTCGAGGGATCTACCCGGTGGATCCTTGGGGAGCCTGGCCAGGGGGGTGCTGCTGTCCTCTCTGCCCACATAGGTGTCCACCCCTGCTGTCCAGCGGCGGTGGCAGGGACGGTCCTGCCTTGTCGGCTGTACGCTACCCCAGCCTTCCTTCTGGCTGCGGGCCCCGCTGCAGGTCCTTCCCTTAGTGGCTCCAGTAGTTGGCTTGTTGGAAGGCAGGGTGAGGCCCGGCGCCCAGAGATGTCACTCTTAATTCTGGCCTCTTGCTGGAGAGGCTCAGGTGAGGGGACAGACGGCCATGTCACATGGCACTTACTGTGATGGGGGAGCCTAGGGGCAACAGCCAGGGGCCCCTGAAGGCCACCCGGAGGGGATGCACTGCAGCCTCCACTGCCTCCCTGGTGGTCTCCCTTGTGTGTCCCTGTGCCGTGGAGCCTGTAGTCAGGACACTGTGTGGCCCCTGAGCCTTGGTGTGGGCCGTGGAGTAGAGCATGTCTGTGGGTGGCACCTTGGGTAGGGTGCGTTACCTGCTGTGAAGTGGGTCCTGACTTCTGTCCCCCACCCCTGTCCGCAGCTCCCTCCTGCAGGCCACGGGTGTCTGGAGGGCTGTGGGAGACGGAGCTCTTGTGGACCTGGCTCCCTCCCAGAGGCACTGGCCTTCCATCCCGGCCTGGCTGGCTCTACAGTCAGCCAGAAAGGGGCGGTGCCCCCAGGAGGAGATAAGTGAGCTGCCCTCCACCCAACCATGCTGAGGCCCCTCTGCTCTTGCCTCTGGTGGGCCCCAGGACAGTCCGTTAGGGCCAGGTTCTCCACGGTGCAGCTCTGGGCCATGAAGTCAGACCCGTGGACATAAAGACCCTTCATGATCTCCTGCCTCAGGCTGTCCTGGCCTCACCCACCTCATCCCATTTCAGATGGAAGCAGGCCAGGATAACCATGAAATAGTCACCGTCTGCCGTACCCAGGGGGCAGGGTAAAGGTTTGCAGCTTTGTCTTCCAGCTTTTCGGAGCCAGCCATGTAGGACCAGTTTAAGCAAACAAGAAAGTTTAAGAAAAAGCCTGAAACGGCAGCATGGCGTGGAAACAAGGGGCCTGATTGTGGCATGATCTCTTTTGTGCCTCCCTTGCCTTTTTCACCATATGAAATACAAAGCTTATTCCTTTTTCCAGGATTTTCCAGCTACCAGAGTTCTAGCCCGCACTGCCATTTCAGGGAGCCCCAGGCAGCCCAGTCGAGTGAGCTCAGGGCTCACGGGTGGCTCAGGCAAACTGCGTCTCATCCTCAGGAAGAACGTCTTGTTTGTTAAAGAAAAGGTACTCCGTGTGGTTGGCTAGAGCCAGGCAAGCAAGGCTTCATCCAGGATCGTGGCGTGAGGGGTCTTGCACTGGGGCAGAGGTTTGTTTCAGCTCAGAATGCAGCAAGTAGAGATTTGGATTCAAGGAGCAGGGTGTGGGTGTGTGCAAGGCCCTGGGTTGGATCCCCGGCATCGCCCCCCTCTCCGCCACACCCTGAGGAAACTCTGAGCTTTTCTGCCTGATGTAACGGCACACACCTGTAATCCCAGTGCTTGGGAGGGTGGGGGAGGAGGATCGTGAGTTTGAGGCCAGCCTGAGCTACATAGTAAGATCTTGTCTGAAAACAATTTCTCTGAGTGCTCAAGGCCCTGCCTGGTTTGTGACCAGATATGGATTTCACAGAGAACAGATGAACACGTTTAGTCTTTATTTATCCAAGTTATATTTACTCCATTCTCTTCTTTCACTGTTTTGATAACAAATACCTCCTGTGGACCTGCGTCCTCATATGCTGAAGCGCTCGCTCCAGGTCAGATCCCGATGGAGGGGAGGGTGTGTATGTTTCCGTCCTGGGCAACATTGTTCTGAAATGAAAAATGCCCCCAGCCCACGGGATTCCAGCTCTGGAGCACATCATGGAAGTCTCTGGAGCTCTTTCGTGGAAGTATGTTCGTGTGGGGGGTGTGGAAGGGGAGTCAGGGCGCCTCGTGTGTTATAGAGTTCATTGTTGCTGGTAAGGCATCCCATGGAACTTTCTGAAGCACTGGAAATATTCTTTGTGCTTGTCCAAAGGGGGATGCCACTAGCCATGTGCCACTGTTGAGAACCTGAGATGTGGCTAGTATAAATGAGATTTAAAAAGTTTTTTTTACTTGTTTTTGATAATTTTTAATGTACAACTTAATGGGTCTCACTATGGCATTTCCATACATGCATTTCATTGTACATTGCTCATGTTCACTTTAAGTGAGATTTTTAGCCTCACCAAATCTCAACTAACATGTATAGCAACAGTTACTGTATTAGGTTGAGTTTTGGGTTTCTGGTCCAGCAGAGGGCGTCAGAGATTGTGGACGATGCTCCCAGTGGGGCCAACTGGGTTTGTTGGAGCCTGCTGGGATCCTTCCAGGAGCGTGAGGTCCTGCTAGGTACCACGCGCAGAAACACCTTACCTCTGCCTCCAGCACTCTGTACTTCACAGACACCCCCACACTTTCTCACAGAAGCCCTGGTGCCCTTCCTCAGCCCCACACACTCACTCTATTTCTTGTGCCCTCATACACTCGCGTCTCCCACGGGTCCCCCTCTCATCTGTGATGGACACAGGGGCAGGAACATCCTCTCAGTAGAGACGCACAGTCACCGTTATGAGCGGAATTGTGTTTTCTTCAAACCCATACATTGAAATCTAACCCCAGTATTTGGAGAGGGCTTCTAAAGAGGTAAGTAGGGAAAATGAGGCCTTTATGGTAGGCCCTGATCTGGTGTGACAGGGCTGGGGTTTAGCACAGTTGGTAGAGCGCTGCTCTGTGCACTCTGAGGCCCTGGGTTCCATCCCCAGCACTGTAAAAATGAGAGAAGGACCTGGCAGCCCACTCCTGAAGCAATCAGGAAACCCGATGATGAGCAGAGAAGTACTGACGTAGTGCCGGGCATGGCACAGGGTCGGGGAGAGCTTTGTGCTGTTGTGTATAGGGTCGCTATTAGACCCGACTAGATGGCACCTGACAACAGCAATCCAGTATGACAGGCTTTCTTAGAAAGAGACCAGGGTACAAATGCATACCAAGGGAAGATGGTGTGCAGACACAGAAGATGGCCACCTAAAAGCCAAAGAGCAACCAACCCCACTGGCACCTTGATCTCGGACTTGCCGCCTCCAAAAATGCAAGAAGATAAGTTTACGTAGTTAAAGCCATTCAGTCTGTGGGGATAGAGGCATCCACACGGTTTGTGGGAATACACACATGTGCTTCTTCACACACAACACACACCTGCTCTGTCTCACCCTCGACAGCACAAGCTCATACTTGCCGCTCTCCCCAGTCTCTGGAGTGCCACCAACCTATCTGCTCAGCAGGAGGCCTGGCCTGCCATCTGCGATGCTCCTGGGTGCCCCAAGTCCCAACACAAATCCCTTTCTCCCATAAAGCAGGAAACAAGGAAAGGAGACTTGGCCAGTGCCACAGACCACCTGCAGCCTAAGATCCAGGGGTTCCCAAAGGCAGACGAGGAGTTGGCTATGGGTAACGGACACAGCAACTCGGAGGCAGTGTGACCTTGTTCCATTTATTTCCCAGATAGCCCAACGTTTTATACAGAACTATAATTCATTAAATCTTATGAAAGTTCAGAAAAGAGATAAGGAAATTGGTAGCATTGATGGATTACATCAAGGTTTTGTCAACAATCACTTGATTAAATCATCACATGAGTGTTAGGTGGTGATCAAAGTAGGAGATGAACTTAGAGACAAATTGTGCTTGCTTCAAAGAGATAAACCAAGACAACCTGAGCACCTACACATCCTGTGTCTAAATCAATTAACTATCCTAACTTTATGCAGGAATTAGGGGTGGTTAACTGTTACCTGTGTGTCACCCCACTGAGTCCATTTGTTATGACAAATGGGTGCTTTATCTTATCAGAATGATTTGTTTACTGTAGGGCTGTTGGTACAAAGGTTTTTGTTTGTGTTGACTCAAGGAGTTTATACTGTTGGAAGTCATTCAAGAATTTCCCTATGAAAGTCTGCTAGGGAGGTTTGTCAACTCCCAATCTGAATCAGCACTGCTCACACAGCCAGAAGATTAAATATTTATATAAGAAAAGTCCAGACTCCAAGTTCCTTTCCATGAAGAGACCTTCTTTTTGGAGGTACTTTTCCCCTTTTGGTAGACTTTCCCTCTGAGGCTTAGAGGTACTCTTCCCCTTTCTGTAGACTTTTCCTCCAATACCTTTTTAAAGGTATTCTTCCTCATGTGGGGACCTGGATGTGGCAGGCCGGGCCCTGCTTTCCCATTTCTGCCTCCTGGGGGGAGAGGTACTGTGAATGCTCCATAGCAGGACTGGCATCGTGAGCTTTCCAAGCATCTCTGGCTGACTAGGATGTACACATACAGGAAGTCCAGGGAAAACCAGAAGCTGGGGAAGACTTACAAATGTGCCACCCATTAATGTTGACACTTTGACCTGATATATTTTGTTTTTGAAGGCTGTCTTACACCTTTTATGATATTTAGCAGCACCTCTGGGCTCTATCCTCTATTTTTAACATACATAGAATTTTTGGTTATGTTCTTTCTTTCATTCTTTATATTCCAGGTAATTTATGTCCTCACTCTCTAAAGACTAAGTTTCTTTGATCTTGTAAAAAAAAAAAGTCTTGTTTTTTTTAATCTAATAGTGTCCATTTTTTATTTTGTTGGTTGATACTATACTCTTATTTCCTACCTGGTATTTATTTAGAGTCAAATTGCTTAGTTTAACTTAAAATGGAAGCTTGGATCATTGGTTATGGTACTTTCCTCCTTTCTACATAGGTACTTAGTAAATAATTAGTAATAAATTTCCCTCTACACACCTGCAATTTCAGCACTTGGGAGACTTAGGTAGGAGGATCAATGAGAGTTTAAGTCCAGCCTGGTTTACAAAGACCCTGTCTCAAAAAACATATACAACTTTAGAGGGAATAATACATACATACATATTATATTCCATATATATATATATATATATATATGACCCTCGTCGATTAACTGACTCTTTGCAAACGCCCACGTCCCATTCTTTGCTGGTTCCCACATCTACCTCCCAGTAATGACGGCCGGAGGTGAACCGGGCAGAGCCCAGGACACAAATTGAGAAGTCAAATCTTTCTGCACATTCCTCTCGATGCTGTTCGACATACCCACAGTGGACTTTCTTCAGGTCATCAGAAATGATGAGATAGTTGTTGGCTGTGTCCACATCTAAGGTTATATCCACTGTGGAGAGAAAAACCATTAGTCCAGCAAAGATACAACATAGACTCAGTCTTCATTTCCACTGTAAAGCCTCACACATCTCACTTTTTCGTCTTTAATTCTGTTGTGGGTAGGTGCTGTTGAATTGGATCCAAATCATAGTGACCCTATGCGCAACAGAACAGAACACTTCTGACACTGTGCCACACCCGGCCCCTGTGTCAGTGCTTCTTCCCTATGCATAGGGTGTTCAATGGCTGAATGATTTGGGATTGTTTTGGGAGTGGGCTTCCACATCCTTCTGATTTTTGCCGTGCTTGGGATTGAACCCAGGGTCTCAGAGCACACAGAGCAGCCCTTTACCAGTGGATCTAAACCCAAATTCCACTCCTTTAATTCAGAATTTTTCTGGGAAAACGTCCACATCCTTCCTGATTACCCTAAATTTTATACATAGAATGAACCTAATTGGAACAAAATGTCTCTTAGACTTGTGGGTCTTTTACATTAAGCTATTTGATTATTTGATTTTTTTTGCCTTTAGTGTGTTAGATGAAGAAAGAAACTATGTTTTCTGTCTAAAATAAGCAGATTCTGTCAAAATATGGACACCTAATTTTTTTTTTTTTTCAATACTGGGGGTTGAACCCAGGACCTTGTGCTTGCATGCTTTGCAAGTGCTGGACCACTGAGCTGCACCTCCAGCCCCCCCCCCCTTTTAACTGTTTTGAGACAGGGTTTTGCTAAATTATGCAGACTGCCTCTGGTCTCAAATTTGCGATCCTCCCACCTCTGCCTTGCAAGCCGCTGGGATTACAGGTGTGCGCCACCACGCGCAGCCCGGACACCTGATATTTAAATGATGGAAAATATGTCACTGTGGAATAGTAAAATATTAAAGTTTTTCTTTGCAAATGCCTTATCCATTTAATCTTGTTGACTAGGCAATTACATTCTAGGCATTTGCTTTCCTGGAGTTATAAGCAAAAGTGACAAAATAATCCTTGGAGTCCCGAGAGGAGATGGGTTAACTCTAGAGAAGCCAAGATAAGAGGAAGAAATTCGCAAGGACGTGAGGGAGAGTGTATTGGCATGCCGTCAGCAACTCAGTCAGAACTTGTGTTGTGCCATGGTTTGGGTGTTGAGTGTGTCTCCCAAGGAAAACAGACAGATACACACAGGTATGGAGGGGCAGATAAACTTGGAAAGGAAAGGCTAAGTGGGTCAGCAACATTTCCAAGTAGCCCTAAATGCTAGGTTCTAGGAGAACTGCTTATCCTAAGGAGACCCTAAGGTCTGAGCCAATGTAGACCTCAGAAGTGAACCCTTTGGACCAAAACCCCATGATTTTTCTTGGCTCTTTAACTACTTGGCTCAGCAGAAAAAGAACTGGCTAATGATTGAAGAAGGTGTTGTCAAGGACCAAAGGATTCTGAGATGGGTTTTGGCATCTTAAACACAAATTTGCATGAAACAGGAAGTAAGCAATTAGAAAACAAGTTCATTTCTTCACAATTGCTATTACAGCTAGAAATGTGTGCAAAAGCACACTCATTGGATTCACACCCAATACAGATGCCATCGCTGATAAGACACATTATTACAGGCTCAGAATAGAGAAGGAGAAAGGACTGCCAGGTGCTGTGGTTCATGCCTGGAATCCCAGTGCCTCAGGAGACAGAGGTAGGAGGATTGCAGGTTGGAGGCCAGAGGCAGCCTGTGTAACTTAGGCAGACCCTGTCTCAAAATAAATAGATAAAATAAAAAAGAATGAGAAAGGACTGTGCACATTCCAATGAGCCAGGTTCAGAAGGACTTCAGCTCATCCTACTTGCAGCTGAGGCATGATAATCCACTTTTGCTGTGTACCCTCCTTCAAAGTACATCAAAACAGGAAAGCAGAGTAAGCCCGATATGGAGCCAGGCACTGTGATAAGGCAGAATTAACATGTAGCGTGGACCCAGGCACTCTTTTCTATAGCCCTGGGTAGGTGAGTGTGGAAAGTGCATGCTGCAGGGCTCAGCTACAGAATCTGCCAGTGGACCTGGATCTACAAGCACAACCACCATGTGCATTTCTACTACTCTTTGCATGGAGGGGCCAGAGCAGTGGGATAATTTTAGCCATCCTAGTGGCTGCTCACGCCCCCTGTGGGTTAGAATCACTTGGGGGCGTCTAACCATTGCAGATCCTGAGCCTCACTGTCAGACATGGGTCAGATTCCATGAGTGCTGGATCAGTGTGTGGACCAGGAACCAGCAGCATCAGCACCACCTGGGTTGTGTCAGGATCTCAGGAAAGCCCACAATCTGCAGTTAGCCCGATTGGGTAATTTATACATTTTCAAGTTGGAAAAACCATGCTCTGACAACCATGTTGTCAAAAGAAATTCACTGTGAGCACAGGCATAACTTTTAGATTATCTCAAATACATAAAAGGAAACAGTTATAATTCTAGCAATGTATTTTACTTAACACAATTATTCGAAATATTATTATTTCCATATGTAGCACCGGCCACATTTCAAGTGCTCATTGATCCCAGGGGTCACCATATGGGACAGCAACGGGCTAGGCACAACCCAAGCATCATACATCCTTAAAAATCTCCAGGCGGTCCTAATCTATCCTCAGAGGTATGGATAGCTGTCCTCTGGAGGAGAATAAAAATCTTGGGTGACTGACCTCAGCTAATGCCCATATTTAAAGCAGAGATGTTTGAAAACTGCTTCTTTCCAGGGCTTTTATGAGTCCGGGCCATGCACAGCACCTCACCTTGGAACTTCTTCATCCTCGGGTTCATCTGTAGAACATCTCTCAGCTGGGGCTCTAGTTCTTTCACGTTGGAAGTCAGACTCCCCAGCTGGTAAGCGCGCTTGATGTCCTCCTTCTCGGAGACCACAGAGCAAGAGGGGCACAACACAGCTTCTCTGTTTGGCTCCGTCTGCAGCGAATCCACACATCTGAGGCAGCAGTCATGCCCACATTTGAGGTACACCAGTTTCTCAAGATATTTTGAGCACACACGACAGCTACTTGCTCCTTTAAAGTGGTTAGCCATGGTCGATGTCTGGGGGGAAATGTATACAACACTGGAGTTCCATCACTAGTCTTTGGGGTCACTTTCCTCTTTACATGCAGTGAGATGACAGGTGTCTATTATTTGGAGTCACTAGTGCTATGATAGCCTGCGGCCGTAACCCTCTGTTGCCAGATCCCATCAGATCTCGGAAGCTAAGCAGGGTCAGACCTGGTTAGTTCTTGGTTGGAAGACCACCTGGGAACACCAGGTGCCTGGGAGAAGGATCCTGCAACCCACTACCCTGCCAAAAAAAAAATCTCATTGAAAGTCCCATGAATAGCAGAGAAGCATTGACAATAGCGCTTCGCCTGTTGTACATAGAGTCACTATGAGTCGGATACCAACTCGAGGGCACCTAACAATAAAAGTGCTAGGTTGTGATGACCATAAAGACAGAAATATAAGTGATTCATGATCTTGAACTTCTGATAATAGAAATGTTAGTTGGAATGACAGACACGATTCACCCTTGAGCTTTAGGTTGAAGGGGTGAAGGGGTCTATACCTGGGCTGTCCAGTATGATAGCCATCAGCCACGTATGGCTACTTAATACCTGAAAACATACTTATCTGAACTGAGATGTGTGCTCTGAGTATAAAATATGCACTCAGTTTGGAAAGACAAATGACAAAAGAATGTAAACTTTCATTGACGTTGTTAAATAAAGCAGACATGGTGGCACATGCCTGTCATCCCAGCGCTCAGGAGGTGGAGGCAGGAGGATCATGAGTTTGAGGCCACCCTGGGCTACAGAGAGAGTTAGAGGCCACCCTCCATTGCCATACTGAGATCCTGTCTCAAAAACCCTGACCAAACAACAAAACATTGTTAAAGTAATCACATGTTGCAGTATTATATTCTGATATTGAAATAAGTCGTTCATTTTTACTTTCTTCAGTGGCTATTAGAAAGTTTATCATTAAATACGTGGGTCTTGCATATTTCTGTTGGATCATGCTGGCCAGACCCAGAAACTCTTCACCTCCCTCCATTAGACCAAACTGGGCAAAAGCAGCAGCAGAAACAGATTGAATGAGTCAATGGGAAAAACACATCTTGTCAAGCTAAAAGTTGGTCAAACTCTGATCTGGATGAGGAAGATAGAGGCTCTGTCGCTTCTCCAGCCTGAGTATTGAAAGTCTATGCCCAAGGTGGGCATAGTGGTGCAGGCCTATAATCCCAGTGACTTCGGAGGCAGAGGCAGGAGGATGGTGAGTTCGAGGCCAGAGGTAGCCTGTGAAATTTAGCGAGACCCTGTTTCAAAATAAAAAGTAAAAAGTGGGCTGGGTGTGTGACTTTGTGTGTGTGTCAGTCCATGGGTCCAACTCCCCAGTACTGAAAAAGATAAAAAATAAAAAAAGAAAGCCTTGTAGTCTTCTGTCATGCCTTTGGCTGCCTGAGTAAAACACTTGCTGAATGACAAATGACTCCTTCCCCAGACCTCACTCTGCCTCTTGTAGAGATCTGAGAGTGAAAAAGAAATTCCACAAGACTGCACTCACCCCCGCTACTTGGTTCTCTTCTGGCTTCTAGCCGCTTCCACTCCCAGCTGAGTTGTGGAGTGAGAGGTCCCTCCCAGGGACATTTATTGGAGAGGCTGCCCCTCCCATCTCACTCACTGCCACTCACTGCTTGCCTTTCCTTCTTAATTGAGTCAAATTTAGATTAAATTCTGGCACAAGTGAAGTTTTTTTGTTTGTTTGTTTTGTTCTTTTGAGACTGGTACTTGGGAGGCTGAGGCGGGAGGATCTCGAGTTTGAGGCCAGAAGCAGCCTTCATAACTTAGGAAGACCTTGTGTCTAAATAATAATAAAGGAGCTGAGGGTGCAGCTCAGTGGTAAAGCATTTGAAAAGTATGTATGAGGCCCTGGGTTCAATCCCTAAATACCACACACACACACACACACACACACACACACACACACACGTACGCACATGCACAAAAGAGCAAAGAAAATTATACCTATGTTTCTTTCTTTCTTTCTTTCTTTTTTTGAAACAAGTTCTTGCTATGTAGACCAGCCTGGCTTTGAACTCGAGATCTTCCTGCCTCTGCCTCCTGAGTGCTGGGATTACAGGTATGCACTACTATGTGTGGCCAGAAAATTATGCTGATTTGGGGTAATTAGGATTGCAGACTGGGAAAACGCAGGTACAAGCAATCTTGACAGTGTTCTCCCTATATACTTTTATTTCACACGTAAGCACCGCAGTATCGGCCCTCAGCTCCTTTTGTCTCAGGAAGGCAAGCTGGGCAGCGCACAACTGTAGGTTTGCTCCCATAATTTATTACAAGTCCTTTCACATTGTATTTCTCCATGATCTGGAGCTACAGCAATGTGTCATATGGGTAGGATATGTATGATATTTGTATTTCATATTAATGAGCATCGATTAATTTATTTTACAACTCCTTTTTGAATGTCCTCACTTTTGGGAGTGAGTGTTCCAGTTGTAGTTTCAAAGACTTGCTCATGGAGGGCCGGTGCCTAATACATTTCACATTTCTTTAATTTGAGCAGATCACTACCAGGTCTTATGTTCTTTTGGGAAACCAGGTGTCCTCTGTTGTGGAAAAGACCAACTCCAGTGGTTTGATTTGTCTCTAGCAGAATCCCCCACATGCCCTTCAGCCTGGAATTGTACTTGGGCAAAGAGCAACATTAGGCTTCCTGCTCCGTTCACAGGATTGACTTTGGGTGTTAGTTACTAAGAATATTTTTTTCTAGTTGGAACTTTGGATAGGCAGGAGTTTGTTTTCTGTTAGCTCAGTGCTGAAACTCTTTGCCCATTCTCCTTGGGAGTGGAGTGTTTTAAGGGTCTCTTGGACATGTTGTCAGGAGTGACCAACCCCTGGAGAAGGACATCATATTTGGGAGACTGGTGGATCAGCCAAAAAAAAAAAAAAAAAAGGGAAGACCCTTAACTGGATGGTTGTAGCACTGTGGGGTCTGATCCCATCAGATCTCGGAAGCTAAGCAGGGTCGGGCCTGGTTACTACTTGGATGGGAGACCGCCTGGGAACACCAGGTGCTGTAGGCTTGGGAGAAGGATCTGGCAACCCACTCCCAAAAAACAATCTGCCATCGTAAACCCTATGAGTAGCAGAGAATCACTAACAATAGTGTTTGGCCTGTTGTATGTAAGGTCGTTATGAGTCAGACATTGACTCAATGGCACCTAAAACAACAACAACTAAGTCAAAACTGGACAACGTTAGCTATTTTATTTGCAAAGAGATGCACGTGGTAATGGTGGAGTGTTCTTTTACTCTTTGCTGTCTTATATTTGGGAAAATCTTCCATGACTGTAAGTTAGTGACATGGCATGTGAATGTCTGTCCCCAGAATATGACATATCCAGTCATTCTAAAAGGGGCCACATAATGCTTTTATGTAAAATTATTAAAATAGAATGCATGAGATAAAAAGTATAAAAATACATAGTGAGGCATATGAAGATAGATACATGCCAGAGAAGAAATATTCAATATTTATAAAGTGGTATGACAGTGTGGCAGGCACAGGTGTCCAGAGTCAACCAGATTCAGTGAATCACTTAGCTGAGTCTCATTAGGCAAAACTGAGACACTTGTGCACTCCAGAACTTTCTAATCCACCCAGGATAAAGGCTTCCTGTGAGGCAGCAGAGAATAGCAGCTAAAATTTGGGCTTATCGTGAAAAATAAATGCCCTCAACTCCAGCCTCCACCATGATGGCCTCAAATATCTTCAAAATGGGAATAGTAATATGACCTGGTTCAGGTAGCTGTTAAGCCAAGCAGGTACGGTACTGCTTTTGTAGCAGGGCTCTTATATCACCTACATTTAATTGATGTTAGAGAAGGCGGAGAAATTGGTGGCAGTGGTGGTGGATAATGTTGATCAGCAGGAAGCTGGGGCAGAATTTGCACAGGATTCAATGATGAGAGTAATACACGGTGTTAATGGCCCTCTGCAGGTTCTAGCTTCTCCTTACATCCCTAGCGAGTTATTCAAGAATATTCATTAATTACCTTTTAAATTGTGGCTATGAAAATTGGGAAGATGTACAAAATAGTCTCCCATGGGAAGCTTACAGAAGAGGGGAAGTCCATACAGATGATAAGAAGAGAGGTTGCGATTAACCAGTCTTCCAAGTAGCCCTCAGAGGTAGCGGGAGAAGGAGGCTCCCCAGAGCCCAGGGCTTGCATTCTAGTCTGTTATATTGTTGTTGTTTGATGCCGTCAAGTCAGCATCCGACTCATAGCAACGCTATGTACAGCAGGCAAAACACTATTGTCAGTGCTTCTCTGCTATTCGTAGGGTTTTCAATGGCTGATTGACTTTTGGGAGTGGTTTGCTGGGTCCTTCTCCCAATCCTACAGCACCTGGTGTTCCCATGCTGTCTCCCATCCAACTACTAATCCCTGACCCTGCTTAGCTTCCGAGATCTGATGGTATCGGACGCCCCAGTTGTATGGCTGCAGGCAGTCTATTATATAGGGAGGTTATATTAGTAGCACCATAGGAGTATCCAGCAGTAAGCACCCCAGCAATGCCTTTGGAGATCATTCCCACCTGAGGATAAAAAAAACAACAACAAAAAAACCCACCAAGCCTAAATAGTTTCATATCACCTGAGCCTGGTAATCAGAGCCACAACAGCCAATGGGAAGCAAGAGATGGTATGGCCAATCAAGGAGCGGGCATGGCCTTTTAGTATTAGTTTCCTGAGCTTCTCTTGGATAAGTACCAGCCGGGAGGATCAGGTCCAGACTGGGTAAGGAAGCCTTTCTCCCTTTCTGGCTTATCTTTATTTTCTGTCTTCCTGTTCAGTCCTTCTTCCTGTGGGTCCTTCCTGTCTGTCTGCTCTGTCTTGCTTCTGGTCTTCTCTTTTCCTCTCTCAGTGCACCCTGAAAGTCAAGAGAGCATAAACAGCACAGCAGAGGCGTTTCAGGAATGAAGAGGTCTTGCCCTTTGTTTTGGCAAGGAAGAACTAGAGTGAAAGGTGTGAAAATTTGCGGAGATACTGCACCCAGCCCGTTCTCTCTTTGAAACTCTGTGTTTTCCAACTCTAAACTGGGGGAGAGAAGGGGATTCTTCCAGGAGGTTTGAGGGTATTTATTCTGCTGTCAGAAGCTGTCAAGTCCATAAAGAGATGGTATACTAGAGAATTAAAGGCTTTGTTTTGGTTTCTGCCAGAGGTGGGGTGGTCTGTGTCCGAGGAAGGACTTCTTTTGGACCTCATTTGATACTGACTCTCTGACCCATATAAAAGACCATATAATTCCATAAAACTCATCTTGATGTACAATTGTACCACTACTTAACTGTTCACTTATTTATGACTATTTAGGTTTTGCCTTTTAAAACCCCACAGTGATCATTTTGCTTGCAAAACTCTGAGCACGTGTGGAAATGCTACCTTAGAACAGATACCAGGAAGTGAAATTGTGGGATTGAGGGAATGTTCACTTTCTGTTTTAACAGAGCCTGCCAGGTTTCCCCCCAAAATATATGCGTTTACATTTGTACTGCCTGCACTGCATACCCATTCTGGCAAATGTTATCATGGAAATTCTGTATCTCCCATATATTGTGCTTGTCCATATCAGGATGGAAAGTGAATTCCTACAAGGGTTTTGTTGTATTAAGCAGCCTTTTAAATCTCTTTCATGAAGTCAATTCATTTATAAATAAGTTTCTTTAGTGGTATTAAAATGTTCATTTAAAAAACTATGAAAATCTAAACCTGGGTGTGGTGGCACACACCTGTAATCCCAGCGACTGGGGAGGCAAAGGCAGAAGGATGGTAAGTTTGAGACCAGAGGCAGTCTGCATAATTTAGAGAGACCCTGTCTCAAAAAGTAAAAAAATGGCCTGGGGGTGCAGCTCAGTGTTCCAGTACTTGCAAAGCATGCAAGCGCAAGGCCCTGGGTTCAACCCCCAGTACCGGGGGCGGGGGGGGGGACTGTTTAAATGGGAAAAATCCTATGGGTTCCTGTACTTTTTACCTTCATCTTGTAACTTTATTTTGTTGCAATTGTTGAATGAGATAGTGATTTCTGATTTAAATCCCTGTTTTTCTTAAAATTTTTCATTTTGCCCAACATAAGGTCAAGGTTAGTAAAAAGTCCTGTGTTTGAGTGGAAAACACAGATTTGTTTTGCAATCAAAATTTTCTCTTTACAAGATATATATGAATGTACAAATACTGGTAACTATTCATCATCCAAATAGTATAATTTTAAATTTTATTGCTGTAAAATACATATAATATAAAATTTTCCATCTTTACCATTAATTGTACACTTCAGTGATACTAAATACATTCATGATATGCAACCATCACCACCATCCATCCCCGTAACTCTTTTCATCTTGTGAAACTAATGTTCTATAGCAATTAGTTACTAACTCCCCCTCCTCTACTTGCTAGTAATAGTCATTCTACTGTCTGTTTGGAGTTTATCTACTTTTGATAGACACATAGAAACTGGACATATTAATGGGGTACATGAAATGTTTCAACACATTTATACATTGTGAAATGTTCAAATAATGGCCAGCATGCCTATTTCTTCAAGCATTTATCATTACTTTGTGATGAAAGCACCCCAAATCCTTCCTTTTTTTTTTAAAATACAATTTGGCATTGATATCTGCCTGAAGCCATACCACTGTGGCATCCGATCCCGTCAGATTTCAGAAGCTAAGCAGAGTCGGACCTGGTTAGTCCTTGGATGAGAGACCACCTTGGGAACACCAAGTGCTGTAGGCTTGGGAGAAGGACCCGGCAACCCACTCTCAGAAATCAATCTGCCATTGAAAACCCTATGAATAGCAGAGAAGCACTGACAGTAGTGTTTCATCTGTTGTATACAGGGTCTCTATGAGTCAGACACTGACTCCATGGCACCTAAAAACAAGCATTGCTATCTATATTTACCCTACTGAAATTTAGATAGAATTTCTCTCAATGACACAAGTTAATATTAAATTCTCCTGAGAGGTATCCTTAGACATAGATGATAGAGGGCACAAGGGTAGAAATTGCCAAATTTCCTTCATTGCCTCTGCTGCTAAACCTCAGTTTTATTATGGTCTTAACTAGTAACCATTCTCCCCGACATCCAACTTAGCATAACCTGCATTTTTAGGTCCTACCCCTGAATTCACCTGTATTATAGTGGAAGAGGTGTGAAATGTCTTCCCCAGATGAAGCTGGCCAGATGTATTTGAAGGATACAATATCCATAATGTCGACCCATTTTTCCCTGCTGAAACTTCACTCTGTAATTATGCCATTCATTCCCAGGTGCCACTTATTCCTTGGTCTTGAAGATTTTTTTCCCCTCTGGAGAATTCCAAGCTCACCATCCAGGGACAAGATGGCTGGATCATTTTTTTCTGAGTTTAGCTTAGCCTTGTACCTACAGGAGCTCGGACAGGAAGAGTTTTGGAGATTTAAAGAGCTCCTCAGGGAAGAACCTCTGAAATTTCAACTCGAGCCAATCCCCTGGTCTGAGATCCAGACGGCTTCAAAAGAAGACCTGGCAAAGCTATTGGACAGGCATTACCCAGGAAAACAGGCATGGGATGTGACACTGAGCCTGTTTCTACAGATCAACCGGGAAGATCTCTGGACAAAGGCTCAGGAAGAGATGGGAAGTAAGTACAGGATGGAGGGGCTGGGACTCATGGGAGGAGTTGGTAAAATGGGAATTTCAAGTTGGGAAGGTGATGGGATTGTTGAATGTTTGTTCACCCCCTCCAACAGCTAGAAATAGACTGTGGGCTGAGCCTTGGAGGTAGTAAGAGTTACAAATCAATAATTATCATACATGGGCCAGCCTTGACCTGGTGGGGTAGATAGTATCCTGATACATACTGTTTTTTTTTTTTTTTTTTTTT
>VMDO01013884.1:0-56565 GCA_007922755.1 Pedetes capensis | reverse complement strand
TCTCCCATCCAGGTACTAACCAGGCCCGACCCTGCTTAGCTTCTGAGATCTGATGGGATCGGATGCCACAGGGCTACAGCTGCAGGCATGTATAGTGTATAATGATCAAATCAGGGTAATTGGTACATCCATGACCAAAGAGAAGTTTTACATTTTCATGAAGTCCAGGGCTGGGGATAAAGCTCAGTGGTAGAGCACTTGCCTCGTGCATGTGCACAATGTCCTGGGTTCAATCCCTAACACTGGAAGAAAGAAAAGGGAAAAAAAAAAAAAGGAAAAATAACTCCACCACCACTATGGTGAAGTCCAGCTTATCTTTTTTTTTTTTATTTATTTTATTTATTTTTTTTTATGGATTGTGCTCTGTGAAGGGGGGGCATTACTGGGGATCAAACCCAGGGCCTTGTGCATTTGAGCCAAATGCCCTGCCTCTGAGCTACATCCTCAGCCCAATGCTTTTCTTATATGGAAGAAGTCTTTGTCTACCTAACCTAAGGAGGTGACCAAGATTCAAAGCTCACTACATATAGAATCTTGGTGTTGATCTATGGAACCTTCAGCTGTGGGTTACAAGGCTGGGCCCCAGCCCCACACATACCACCTCCAGTTCTGCCTCACCTTCTCTAGGTGTCTCCCAGGAGAAAGGGAAAGCCCATAGTCTCTTTGTCAGCCCCTGCCTTGACCATCCTCTTCCTCCAGGGTGGAGACACCCCCTTACTCAGGGACAGAGGAGAGTCAAGGCTATGCTGGCCTCGTAGTGTAGTGTTCAACATCTGCTGTGCAAGCTTCTTCATTTACTAGTTGTAAGACTTTGAGCGCATTGCTCAGACTTGGTGTCCTCTGCAGAGTGGAAGTGACAATGGACTTAAGTGCCTAGTTGTTGTAAAGACTAAAGGAGTTAAGGCAAAGACCATGTTCAAGCACTGGTAGCAAGGATTGTCAGGTTAGTTACTATCACATCTCTTGGCTGTTGGCTTGTATTAGTCATCTTTCCCTTCCTCAAACAAATACATAAAATAATCAACTTATAAACTATTAACTCATAAACTATTATAACTCAACTTATAAACTAAAACTATGAGGCAATAGATATCCAATTACCCTGATCTGATCACTATACATTATATACATGTATTAAAATATCACTATGACCCCATAAATACAAGGGGTAAACAAAAAATACAGAATATTTTTAAATTTTAAAAGTTATTACAAGAAAAGACACATTATAAACTTATAAGTTTGTAAGTTATAAAAACTATTGGCTCATAGTTTTAGAGGTTTCAGTTTGTGGTCAGTTGGCCTTTCTTTCCCTCTTTCTTCTTTTTTTTTTTTTTTTTTTTCCGGTACTTGGGGGTGAACCCAGGCCTTGCGTATGCTAGGCAAGTGCCCTGCTACTGAGTTGCACCCCCAGACCCTTTTTTACTTTATATTTTGGACATTGTTGTTGTTGTTAGGTGCCGTCAAGTCGAGTCCGATTCATAGCGACCCTATGTACAGCAGATCGAAACACTTGCCGATTCTGTGCCAGGCAATCTTATTTATGTTTAAGCCCATTGTTGCAGACACTGTGTCAATCCATCTGGTGGAGGGTTTTCCTCTTTTGCGTTGACCTGCCACTCTTCCAAACATGATGTCCTTCTCCAGGGATTGTTCTCTCCTGACTACATGTCCGAAATATGTAAGACGCAGTTTGGCCATTTTTGCTTCCAAGGAGCACTCTGTACTTCTTCTAGGACAGATCTGTTGGTTCTTTTGGCAGTCCATGGTATATAGGGTCTCATTAAGTTGCACGGCTGCCTCTGGCCCCATACTTGCAATCTTCCTACCTCAGCCTCCTTCTTTGGGCCTGTAGTGGCACACCACGGTGGGAGGGTGTGGCAGAGAAAAATAGCTCACCTCATGGCAAGGAAGTGAAGGAGAGAAAATGGAAGAGACAGGGTATTAAAATTCTCTTCATGATCTCCATGATCTCCATGATCTCCATTGCATGATCTCCAATGACCTAAATACATCCTACTAGGCCCCACCTCTTAAGGGTGCCAGTACCTCTCAATAGTGCCAAGCAGGGGACCAACCCTTTAACACAGAGGCCTTTGGGGGACATTCTAGATCCAAGACACAACTAATCTTCACTCCACTTTTGTCTTTTCAGACAGATATTGGGTTCATCTACCATTCTCCAGGTAGGTAACAATTATTTCTAATATGTATGTCTCCTGATAAAATGCAGACCATGGGTCAAAATGCCTCAGAATCCCGAGGAAATGGGAGAAAGTATCATGGGGTATAAGTTATTCTCTGTACTTTACTCCATGATATTTTATCTTTTTCTGTAATAATAGTGTCATTCTCTGAAAAACTCAAAGCATTACCTTGGGTCAAATGATAACCTTTTACTGCAACTCTGGGTAGGATTTCTTTTCTTTTTTTTTTTTTTTTTAGATCATTATTGGGAGATTGAGGGAGTTTTTTTTTCTAAACATTTTAAATTGATAATTTAATAATTGTATAATTATACAATTATACAATATAATAATTTAATAATTGTATAATAATTTAATAATTGTATATACAAGGCATGATCAAAAATATGGTAAATGTTTATGGTAAATAATTTAATAATTGTATAATAATTTAATAATTGTATATACAAGGCATGATCAAAAAATATGGTAAATGTTTAAATTAAAATTTTTGCCAGGAGATTAATGGCAATATGTCTTTTCTTGTAATATCTTTTTTTTTTCCAGTCCTGGGGGTTGAACCCAGGGCCTTGTGCTTGCATACTCTGCAAGTGCTGGACCACTGAGCTGCACCCTCAGCCCATTTTTTTACTTTTTGAGACAGGGTCTCACTAAGTTACCCAGACTGCCTCTGGTCTCGAACTTGTGATCCTCCTGGGTCCGCCTCCCAAGCCACTGGGATTACAGGTGTGCACCACTGCACCCGGCTTTGTAATAACTTTTTAAATTTAAAAATGTTCTGTATTTTTTGTTTACCCCTTGTATTTATGGGGTCATAGTGACATTTCAATACATGTATATAATGTATAGTGATCAGATCAGGGTAATTGCATATCTATTGCCTCAAACATTTATCATTTCTTCGTGCTGGGAACATTCAAAATCTTCTCAACTAGCTATTTTGAAATAAACTATTATTATCAATCATAGTAACTTTACTGTACTATAAAACAGTAGAATTTTCTTCCCTTCTATCCAGCTGTACCCCTGTGCCCATTAACCATCCTTTCTCCATCTCCCCATCCTCCCACCCATCCCAGCCTCTAGTAACCACTATTCTATTGAAGACTGGATTGTAAGTGGAGAATTCCACCATGACCTGGCCATAACATATATCACAGGTTGAAATCTGGATTCGGGGGTGGGGAAAATGCTTGTTTCTCTAGTGTCTGGCTCCAGACCAGGCTAGTCATGAGGACAGGTTGCCAGGGCAGAAAGAGGAGTCTCTCTTTCCCAGAAGCAACAGCTAGGAGCCTTGTGAGTGCACCATTGCCTCATGGGAGGAGTAACTCCCATTTTCCTCTACCACTAGATAGGAGCCAGAAATATGAGACATGTTTTTTGTCCTGTCTACCCCAGAAACAAAGACTGGGGGAGAGCGACGGAGGCTGGAGGCTGGTCTCCCGTTGCCCCTCTGCCCCTCCAGGTCACACACTCCTAAGGAAATGGTTGGGCCTCTGCCAGCCAGATAAGCCTGGCAGTGGTGTGAGAGGCTACCTGAAAGTCACCATCTGTGCCCTCGGTGCGGGAGATCAGGCCATGGTGAGGCTGCCTGCCAAATCCCAGTAACATATTCTCCCTGGATGCTTCCTTGGGGAACCTCTGGGCTCCCAAAGTGGCCGTAGCTTACACATCCTTCCCTTTGTCCGATGTGCTGGGTTGTCCACTCTTCCTACACCAGATGGAAGATTGGGAAACAAAAGTGGGTGGCCATGGCTCTGACCTCCTCCTGACTCTGACCCTGTCTAGCTCTCTGGTCTCTGCAGGTGGATCAAAAGCTGCCCTATGGGCCTGACACGGGTATTCAGATCTACAAGTCGACAGCAGTCCCAGTCAAAATGGCGTACTTAAAGTTCTTCATCTACTGTGCAGAGGACCTGCATCTAGGTTATAGTTGAGGGGCAGGGAAGGAGAAACCTGGAGGTCCCCTGCCCAGGGGCACCTCCCATCCTCAGTGGGTTCCCACATTCCTTTTGACACTTACTTAAAATTTGGGATGTAAGATGGGATGAGACTGAAATCCACCAACAATTGTTTTATGAAGTCCTATGGCACCCTTTCAAATGGGCCCTGTGCCCTTGACCTGGCTTTGATGAGCAGATGCAGACTCAGGGTTCCCCGGGACCGTCCCGCACTCCCCTTCCTTGGGCCACTATGTGGCTGACGAGCAGAGGGGCAGAGTCTGCCCAGGGGCACCAAATTAAATGACAGGGGAGATTTTAAAGTTGTGTCACCTCCCTATTGCCCCTTCCTGAAATAATAGATACCACCCTTTCAGAAGTCTTTTAAAAATTAATTAATTAATTAATTAATTTATTAATTTATTTGTGGTACTGGGGATTAAACCCAGGGCCTCGCGCTTGCATGCTCTGCAAGTGCTATACCACTGAACTGCACCCTCAGCCCATTTTTTTTTTACTCTTTGAGACAGGGTCTGGTTAAATTACACAGACTGCCTCTGGTCTCAAACTTGTGAACCTCCTGCCTCTGCCTCCCGAGTCGCTGCGATTACAGGCGTGCACCACTGCGCCAGCTCCAGAAGACTTTTCATGTTTTGCTCATAGGAAAACAACCACCAGCAAATCCTGTGTTGGAGGTGGAACTAATTGGGGAAAAGGTAAATGTAGAAAGGGGCCTGAGACCTAGAGAACATGGTATCTAGGGGAAGCAGTGCTTAGGAGAGAGTACGCTGGACAGCAGGACCCCAGAAATGGCATCCAGCTCATCCACGAATGGCCAGTGTTACCCCTGGGCCTGGAGTTCTGTGGAGGTGAAGACCATGTCACTCATGCCTACCTTCCAGAGTGCATCAGGTCCCACATGGAAGAACCCTACCAAACAGGCAAGCACATGGAGGAGCGAATGAGTGAGAGAAGTAGAATGCCAACAAATGAACAACACCGACACATCACTATCCCCTCTGGGCCTCATTTTCCTCATCTAGAAGTGAAAAGTCTATGCAAGAGAATTGCCAACATTCCATGAACCTTTCTGAATTCAGAGTGGCATATTCCAAAGTGTGCTGATGGGTGTCATTGGCAAAATAAATAAATTAATTAAAAGACCCTATGTTCAAATTCAGGGAGTGCTAGGTTAAAGTTAAATAGTTTTTCCTCAAAATTCGCAAACCATCATTTCTACTGTATTCTGTCAGCCTGGGTCCTATAGATAGCTGTCCTCCTGTGGACTATACAGCAAGGGCAGGAAAGAAAGGGCAGGGGCGGGAGGAAGGGACAGCCTGGCACTGACCCTGCTTTGGGATGTTCTCAGCTCAGGACGCACATGCAGGCCCACACCGAGAACCCAATATGGAACCAAATCCTGACTTGTCAGATTCAGGTACGGCTGCTTCATTATATCTGCCCTTCCCCCACTGCCCCTCAAATGAAAGAAAGTTCTGGCGTTCACACGGAGGTACAGGTGGAGGAGGGTGGTCAGGAAGCAGAGCAAGGAGCACATGCCCGATAGGGAGCATGAGGAAGCCAGGACACATTATGGAAAACTTTATTTGTCCAGTATTAAGCAACAAGTGGCCCACACAACTGATCTTTCCAGAGAACTTAACCATGCCCTTCCACCCACATTACAAAAGAAAACAGAGCCACGCGAGCTGACGCAGGTCTGTAATCCCAGCACTCAGGAGGCTGAGGCAGGAGGATCTTGAGTTAGAAGCCAGTCTGGGCTACATAGGGTCTCAAAAGGAAAATAAAATAAAATAAAATAAAATCTTATTGTAAATTTGTAAATTGTATTGCATATTTTTTTAACTTCTAGGCAAAGTGTCCTGAATATAACTAGAGGTCTTTGTTGATGACCTTAGCAGCATTATGAGGGCATAGTTATTACACTGGGCTATATGTAGTACAGGGCTAGTTGTTCCTTCACTAGATGGCTCCAAGTTGCTTTTCACTGTCTGATCTTCATAGTCCTTCAGGCCCGCTCAGTCACCTACCAGCTGATGTGGATGACGCTTCTCCTGAAGCCCTGGTGAAGCCTTAATGACCTTTTGACTTGGTGCCAGGCTTCTGGGAGCTATATGTAAAATAAGAAAAAACAGATCTGAGAGACAAGCTGAGCTTGCTCAGAAGTGCAGGTGCATATCTTATTTGGCTATGCAGAGAGTATTTAGCTTTCTTATACTTTATGTTACGTGAGCTCTACTTTTCTCCTCTAAACTAGTAGCTCCATGCTTCTTCTAGAACGTTTCCCAGTGGGTCTCCTAGTGAGCCATCATTTTCAACCATTCCTCATACTCCCCACCTCCTTAGATGATTTTTTAGACTTTTAAAGTAGGAAGGGATGTCAGAGGAGGCCTGAGTCCATCCCTGACTCTCACCAGCCTTCCTCCTACCTTCCCCTGGCTATAACGAGATGCATGGCCCAGATCCCTGACGCTCTGTGGATGCTCATAGCCTTCACAAGGTCCCTTTGCGTTTGTCTTCTTTCACACTGAGAACCAATGGCACAGGCCTGGGCACCTGAGTGAGGCCTTCCAACATATGAAAGTGTGAAAACACCCCCTAGACCGCTCTTGTCTCTCCCAGAGCAATCTCTAGGGCCAGGGCTATTTGGGTGTGGGCCTATTGTCAGTAGCCCTTTGAAAATGCATCAGACAAAGCTGGACATGGTGGCACATGCCTGTACTCCCAGCAACTTGGGAGGAAGAGGCAGGAGGATTGCAAGTTCGAGACCAGAGGCAATCTGCGTAATTTAGCGAGACTCTGTCTCAAAAAAAATAAAAGTAAGAAAATGGACTGAGGGTGCAGCTCAGTGGTCCAGCACTTGCAGAGCATGCAAGCGTGAGGCCCTGGGCTCAACCCCCAGTACTACAGAAAGAAAAGAAAAGAAAAGAAAAGAAAAGAAAAGAAAAGAAAAGAAAAGAAGAGAGAGAGAGAGAGAGAGAAAGAAATGCATCAGACAGATATGAGCCTCACTCTGAACAGGCAGGGTGCTGGCACCCAGATGGTAGGTAGCATCTGAGGCCAGCTTGAGGAGGTGGGAGTAGGGGAAAAGCAGAGCCCAAAATGAGCCTGTGCCAGTGGCCAGGGGGAGGGCCCCAAGTAAGAAGGAGGACAGTGCACTGGAATCCACACGAGGAACTGTGGTGGGGAGGAGAGTTCTTTTTTGTTTTGTTTTGTTTTGTTTTGTTTTGTTTGAGACAGAGTCTCACTGTGGAGCTTGGCTGGCCTGGAACTCACTGTGTAGAATAGGCTGACCTCAAACTTGTGGCCATCCTCTTGCCTGAGCCTGTCAAATGCTAGGATTACAGGAGCACCACCACTCCCAACTTTAGGGGAGGAGAATTCCTAACAGGGTGGATGGAAAAGATGGTTTGGCCATGAATCTGAACTTGGAAGACTCTTAACCTGGAGACCTGGATATCTTATGGTGCTGTCTCTCCCCTTCCAACGTTGTTTCTTAACCCACTCCACTGGGAAGCCCTTTCCCCACTTCCCTTTGGCCCCCAGCTGCCAGGGCAGGGGGAGAAATGGATGAGAGTGGAGAACTGGGAAGTTCCCTGCCATACCCCAGGGGCTGTTGTGAGGAGGAGAAGACATCACAACTGAGGGGTCCCAAATTCCCCTGGCTATCATGAAAGGCTTGGCCCTGATCCTCAGAGGCTCTCAGCACCAGCACCTATTTTACACGTGGTGCTCTCCCCCATATTATCTCTTTAATACTTGACAGGACCATATGGCAGAGTGGAGATAAGATTCAAACGTTTGCATTCAAATCCTGCCTCGCTCCTTTATCTCCTGATTTTGAGCAGGCCACTGTGCTTTCCGGGCCTCATCCTCCAACTGCATATAGGGACAAATCACATCCCTCAGAGGGTGATGGCAGAGTGGTTAGGAGCCCTGAGGCTTCAGCCCTGTCATGTGGTACGAGAACATCAGCAACTCCACTTCTCTGTGCCTCATGTGGTTCATTGGGGTTCTTTGGAGTCTCACTCAACTGGTCTATGGCAATTGATCAGCACAGGCTTGGGAACAACAGAAGCCTTCCCAGGGTGGTGGCAGCTATTACTAATTCCTCTTTTTTCTTTTTCTTTTTTTTTTTTTTTGCAGTATTTGGGAATTGAACCCAGAGCCTCACACGTGCTTTTCAAGTGCTCTACCACTGAGCCGTATGCCCAGACCATTTAAATTTTTTTTTTTAATTTTAAGTCAGTATCTTGATAAGTTACTCAGGCTGCCTCTTGGCTTCAAACTTGCAATCCTCCTGCCTCAGAGCCCCCCAAGAAGCTGGGATTATAGGCATGTGCCACCAAACCCAGCCAACCATTTACTCTTTGAGGAGATGGATGTCCTGTTGTTTGAAAAGCTCACTGATGACCTTTGCACGACATGGTTTGGGAAGCAAGCATTTAGGTAGTGAAGGGCTGTATCATTGAGGCCACAGTTAGGGTGGGCCCATGTCTCAAGTCCTGAAGTTAAAACAATAGACCATTTTAAGAACAAGAATGCAAAATGATGATGTGATATAGTCCCAAGGCCTTTCAAAGTGCCTGTGTAAGGCAGAGGGCCTAAAGTCAAAGTGTATAAGCTCAGTGGTATACCCAGCTTGTTTGTGATTAAATGGTAACTGAGGTCAGTAGCCATGTTACATGCCTGTGATCCCGACAACTCAGGAGGCTGAGGCAGGAGGATCACAAGTTCAAGGCCAGAGGCAGCCTGCACAACTGAGTGAGATTCTGTCTCAAAATAAAAAATAAAAAAGAGGCTGGGGAATAGCCTGGTAGTAGAGCACTTGTTTGGCATGCACAAGACCCTGGGTTAAACTCCAAGTACTCTTAAAAAAACAAAATAAAACCAAAGTGATCCAGGACTTGCCAACTGCTCTGAGAGCCCAGGTGGACCAGGCAGTTCCAGCGTGCACTCACTGTTCCTCTTTCCTTCCCCTTGCAGCTGCCCTGCCTCTCTAGCTACATCAAGTTCAGAGTCGTGGACTGGTGAGCAAATGGGCTAGAGGTGGAAGCACATGCCAGGAAGGAGGAGATAAGAGCCAGGCCAGGGGCTCAGCCTGCAGAATGTGTTTCTCCCCAGCCACAAGCAGGATTGCCGGGATGAGATTGGAACTGTCAGCCTGTCCCTCAATCAGATCTCGTCGACAGGCGAGGAGATTGAAGGCAAGCAAAGCCTGGGACCTCTACCTTTGAACCTTTTCCACCTGGACCCCATGCGCTCTCACACTCTCTCCTTCCAGGAGTGTACTCTGGCTTCCTGCCCTGCTTTGGCCCCAGCTTTCTGACTCTCCGTGGGGGCAAAAAGGCCCCTTTCAGGATCCAGGAAGAAGGCACTGTAAGCTTCTCATGTTAGCTCTAGGGACGGTGGGGATAAAACCAATCACATGTAAAGCACTAGAGCCGGCAAAATATCCAGGGAGGACTCAGCCCTGGTTTTTGTCCACTCATTCCAGTAGAGGGTGGGAGACCTATACGTAAATAGCCATGCACAAATGGGACATATAAGCTGTGGCACCAGAAAAGAACAAACGGAGTGCTTTAGACCATCATTGAGGAAGGGGCATTGAGATGAGATGGTGGGTAAGGTTTTCCACACATAGCATATGTAAACATGGAAAAGCATGGGTTTATTCAAGACTGGTGAGAAATGCTAGAAATCCAACCTGAATTCGCCTAATCAAAATGGGAATGAGACCCAGGCCTGGGGGCATACACCTACAATCCCAGCACTCTGGAGGCCAAGGAGGGAGGATGGTGAATTGAGCCAAGTCTGTCCTACATAGTGAGGCCCTTTGTCAAAAAAAGAGACAGAGAAAACACACACACACACACACACACACACACACACACACACACACACGTTATGAAGCTCAAAGGGATCCTGAGTGAGGAGGAGCTGCAGGACTAGGCCCTTGATGCTGCCAGGGAGCTCTCTCGCTCTTCCCCTCTCTGTTATCCAGGACTCTTGAGGCCCCTGCTTCCTCTTCTCCTAGCAGCAGGTTGGCTTGGGGCTGGGAACCTGGTCAAAGAAGCACTCTCATTGGCCTCTGTAGGTCATGTGTGCTCTCCCTGGACCAATCACTCTTGCTAAGGAGGCGGAGTGTGCCCTGATTGGCCAGGCAGGGAACACTCACTCTGGTTGTTATACAGTCCTCTTCAAACCCTTACATTTCCCTGGTGAGAGGTCCTTGCAGCTGTCTGGCAGGTGGAATGTGTGAATAGGAGTAGTGGGTGCTAAGGGTGCAAAAAAGAGATCAGAGCCCAGAGGTTTCCTGGCATGGAGTGTCTGGGGTATCTGGAATTCTTCCCTGGGATTGTGGTTGGAGCCATCCATCCCCAGACAGGCAGGCACTGGACAACCTTGTCTTAGCTAAAGATGTTTCCAGGGTGATTTGCCTGCTCTTTTTCTCTCACCCTCTTTCTCTCCATGTTCCTCTTTGTTGTCATAGGGTATCCCTGATACTGTGAAGGATGGTTTAGCTTATCGAGGCCGACTGTTCCTGGAGTTAATCACCCAAATCAAGTCCTATCAAGAGACTATGGTAAAGGATATCTCTCACGAAGTGGCCAAAATAGAGGTAACCACAGGAAACAGGTAACCCAGGAAAAAACAAAGTCCCTCTGCCTGCCCAGATCTACTATGGGCCCCAGTTTCTGACCCTGCAAGAGGCCCTGACAGTGAGCAAGGTGTGGGGTGTGTAAAAATGCTTGATCAATCCACTTGAGTATTTGCCAAGCCCCTTATTCTGTGCCAAATGTGTACCAAAAGAGAACTTGAATGTGCTAGAGAGAGCGAGCGAGGTCTGCTGATTTATCAGGAAGGTCTTGGTGGCTGTAGATCAGGAGAGATGCTGGGCCACTGTAGATGGGAGACGGTGTGTGGAGGCAAGGTTTCTAAGAAACTTGGTTGAAAAGTAGAAGAGATGAGGTTGGGTCGTAGCTTGTGTGGACAAAAGAGGATTATTTCTTAAGATAGGGGAGACTCAAGCTAGTGAGCAGATAGGAAATGCCGAAATAGGGCAGAGATTAACAGCAGAAAATGAGAAAGGTGCTGATGTGGTAGACAGACAACCCCTGCCGGTAGGGGGTGTGGTGGGAATGGACATAATTAGGGGACAGTGGGTAATTGAAGCAGGAAGTGGAAAGCGATCTCAGCTTTGTACCCTGCCCACGCTGTCTTTTCTGAGGATGGGTTTTAGACAAAAAGGAGGAGGCACTTCTCCTTGGAATGGGAAAGAGGTGGCGCAACTCAGAGCCTAGTCTGCCCAGAGAAGAGACCCTCCTGCCCAGCTGCAGAAAGAGAAGGAACAAGGCTGCCTGGGTAGGGTGGGCCAGGTCATTGGAAGTCCTGGGAGGAGCTGCCCTTGATCAGCCAGGCGTGAGAGGGTTTCAGTGATGGTGTAGCTCACCCTGAAGAGAAGCATAGATGGCTTTGGAAGGAAACAGGGACCCTTATCCTCATCTTCCTGCTTATCAGTTTAGCCTGTTCATCCGTGGCTTATGTATTGGGAACATGGGGGTTTATTGTTTTAGAAACAAGAAAACCGCCAAAAGTATGGTCTGTGCGTCATCTTCCTCTCCTGTACCATGATGCCCAACTTTAAGGACCTGATCCAATTTGAGGTCAGCATGGGCCACTACGGAAACAAGATGGACCTGAATTACAAGCCTCTAGTGTCAACGACACAGTACAGCCCGGTGATATATGATGGTAATAGTCAGATTCAAGCCAAGAGTAGGGAGCAACCACTGCAGGTCAGGCTCTGTGCTAGGCTCAGGCAAAGGTATTGGCTCCTGCCACATTCATAGACATTATTTACCCACATTTCACATTACCCACATTTCAGGGAGATGAAATCACTTGCCAAACCTTGTGTAGCTGATAAGTGATGAACCCAAAAGTCGAAACTACATCTTGACTTCACACCTTTCACTAACTACTTGCTGTACTACAGCTTCCCCAACTCCATAATCTCCCCTATTTCTTTGACCCACCTCCCAGCCAGCCATCCAGTTACCATCTTCTACCCTTCCATCCACTCTTTATCCATTCATTAATCCACTTACTCATCCATCCAACCACTTAACTCCCACACAGCCCCTCTGCCAAACAACCACCCATCCATCCATTCATCCACTCATCCCAATATGTATTTATTGGACACTTCTACTGGGGACCCTATTGAGTAGCAAAGTCCCTGGGCCAGCATCAGCATCAGCATCTAGGTACTTGTTAGAAAGACATATTGCTGACCCCACGCCAGGCCTGTAAGATTAGAATATCGAGGGATGGAGCCCCACAAACTGTGTTTTACAAACCCACCAGGTGATTTGGGTGCATGTTAAAACTTTCGAGGCACGGACATGGAGCAATACTGTTTCCCTTTCCTCTTTGTCAGCTTCACCGTCTCATCACCCATTGAGAAGCTTTCCATGCATCCCACTTCTCTACCTGTTTTTTTCTTTTTAAATAAACGCTCTGTTGAGATATAATTCACATAACATACAATTTGCCTGTTTGAAGCATACAATCCCATGGCTTTTAGGATTTTCAGAGTTGCACAACCATTACCACAATCAATTTTAAAGTATTTTCCTCACCCCAAAATGAAACTCCAGGCCCATTAGCAGTCACTATTCACTTCTTTCCCACTTTCCCAGCCCTGGAAAACCATTAATCTACTTTCTGCTTCTATAGAGCTTCCTAGTCTGGACATTTCATATATATGGAATCATACAATATGTGATCTTTTGTGACTGTCTTTTTCCCACGTAATATAGTGTTCTACTTGTCTTTATATTATGAAATATGAATACAAAAGTATATGAAATGTGTATATATGGTTTTAAAAAAAGAATAAAATGAGTTTCCAAGAACTCACCACCCAGCTTAAAATATAGAAAATTGTCATCATCAGCTGGGCTCACTGGTGCACCCCTATAATCCCAGTGACTTGGAGGAAGAGGCAGGAGGATTGCAAGTTTGAGGCCAGAGGCAGCCTGCATAACTTAGTGAGACCCTGTCTCAAGACAAAAAATTTTAAAGGGAGTTGGGGTGCAGCTCAGTGGTAAAATGCCCGCAATGTATGTGTGAGGCCCTGGGTTCAGTTTCCCAGCAACACACACAAAAAGAAAAGAAGAAAAGAGGTAACCACAGGAAACAGGTAACCCAGGAAAAAACAAAGTCCCTCTGCCTGCCCCAGATCTACTATGGGCCCCAGAAAAAAACGAAAAGAAAAGAAAGAAGGAAGGAAGGAAAGAAAGAAATTATCATCATCATATAAGGCCCCTCTTTGCTCTTCCCATATTCATTCACCCAAGAAATAACCATGATTCGTCCCTTATGTTAATTATCCTTTGTTTCTCTTTTCTTTTTTTTTTTTTTTTTTGCAGTACTGGGGTTTGAACCCAGGGCCTTGCGCTTGCATGCTCTGCAAGTGCTGGCCCACTGAGCTGCACCCCCCAGCCCATTTTTTAACTTTTTGAGTCAGGGTCTCACTAAATTACGCAGACTGCCCCTAGTCTCGAACTTGCGATCCTCCTGCCTCCACTTCCCAAGCCGCTGGGATTACAGGCGTGCGCCACCGCCCCCGGCCCTTGTTTCTCTTTTTAATTTTTATTCCCTATGTATGGAACTTTAAACAGCATACTGTTTTTCTATTTTACGTAAGTAGATCTTTCAACCTGCATTCACCTGTCTTCCATCTTTTGTTGAACATTCATTACATTTTTTATGTGGGTATGTGTAGCTACAGTTCATTTTCATTTCTATATATGTTCCACTGTATGATTATACCACAAATTATGTGGTATATGCAGACATTTAGCTTGTATCTTTTACTTGGTAATATAATTTTGTTGTAAACATTCTTGTACATGTCTCTTGGTCACAAGCACAAGGCTCCTTCTAAATTATATACCTAAGAGTGGAAGAGAATCTCAAAGCAAAAACGATTATACCAAATTACACTCTCACCAGCATGGTATGAGAATTTCTGTTATGCTACATTCTCACCAGTATGTGATGTTGCCCAGCCTTTTAATTTTTGCCACTATAGTAGATGTAAAATAATATCTTACATGGCCTTAATTTGCATTTTCCTCATCATAAATGAGGATTGAGCATCTTGTCATATGTATTCAGGCATTAGTTTTTTCTTATCTGTCACAAAACTATTCATATCTTTCATTGATTATTCTATTTGGCTCTATCTTTCTTTTCTTTTATTTTTTTTTAATTTTTTTCTTTTGAGACAGGGTATTGCTACGCAGCCCAGGCTGTCCTGGAACTCACTATGTAGTACAGGCTGGCCTCAAACTTGTGTTGATCTTCCTGCCTCAGCTTCTTGAGTGCTGGGATTACAGGCATGCATCACTATGTCCGGCATGGCTGTATCTTTCTTACTAGCTTATTCATTAAATCTCTTGCTAGATCTGTGTACTCACGAACTCATCACCCAGCTTAAAACATAGAAAATTGGCCATTGCCGGGTGCAGTGATGCACGCCTGTAATCCCAGTGGCACAGGAGGTGGAGGCAGGAGGATCACAAGTTCGAGACCAGAGACAGTCTGTGTAATTTAGTGAGACCCTGTCTCAAAAACTGAAAAAGTGGGCTTGGGGTGCAGCTCAATGGTTCAGCACTTGCAAAGCATGCAGGCATGAGGCCCTGGGTTCTACCCCCAATAAAAGAAAGAAAGAAAAGAAAAAGAAAGAAAAAGAAAAAGAAAATTGGCCATTCACATCTTTCTGTAGAGAAGGGACCATTCAAGTCTTTTGTCTATCTTTCACTGAGTTGTTTATCTTTTTATATTGAATTACAGGCATTCTTTTATATTCTGGATATAAGACCATGGTCAGATATATTTTGCTTATATTTTCAAGTCTGTGGCTTGGCTTTTCAATTTCCAAATGGTATGTTTTGAAGGTCAGAGGTCCCTAACTTGGATGAAGTTCAATTTGTTGATGATCTTGTTTTTTATGGTTTATTGTTGTTGTTAGATGCTGTCCAGTCAGGTCTGACTGATAGTGACCCTACGTACAATAGAAAGAAACACTCTCTGACATCGTGCCATACCCGGCACTATTGTCAGTGCTTCTCTGCTTTTCATAGGGTTTCCAATGGCAGATTGTTTTAGGAGTGGATTGCCAGGTCCTTCTCCCTAGGCTGCAGCACTTGGTATTCCCAGGCGTTCTCCCATCCAAGGACTAACCAAGCTGACCCTGCTTAGCTTCAGAGATCAGGCAGGATAGGATGCTAGGGTGCTATAGCTGCAGACCTTTTATGGTTAGTATATTATAGAGTCTAAGGAATATTTGTCTTAACTCACAACCCAAGATCATGAAGATACTCTCCTGTGTTTTAATCTATAAACTTTATAGTTTTACATTCTTTGTTTGGGTTTATGGTTTAATTTGACTTAAGTTTTATACATGATATGAGGGAGGGATTTTTGTATATTATGTGAGGGAAGGGTTGAGAGTCTTTTTTTCCCTACATAGTTATAAAATTCAGCCCTGTTTGCTTTGGCATCTTTGTTAAAGATCAATTAGCCAAATATTGTAGTCTCTTACTAAGATGTCTATTCTGTTTCTTTGTTGTATTTTTCTATCATTTTGCCAATATCACACTGTCTTGATTACTGTAATTCTAAAACAAGTCTTGAAATCAGATAGTATAAGTCCTCTAGCTTTGATGTTCTTTTATAAGATTATTTTTGCTAATTTCATTCCTTTCCATTTTCATTATAAATTTTAGTATAAGCTTGACAATTTCTACAAAAAAGCTTACTGGAATTTTCCTGCGATTCTTTTGTTCTTTTTTTCATTCTTTTCTTGGTTTTTGTTTGTTTGTTTTGCTTTGCTTTTGTTTTTCAGTGCTGGGGATTCAACTCAGGGCCTCACATATTCTAGGCAAGTGCTTTACTACTGATCTACACTACCAGGCCTGTTCTTTTGCTTTAATCAAATGATTTTTGCTTGTTTTGTTTTGTTTTGTTGTTTTTAGTAGTAGATTCTATCTCCTCTGTTGACTTACTGGCAATATACCTTTGGATTCTTTTTAGTGGTCACTCAAGGAATATAATATTGGTCCTTAACCTATCAAGTCTACCTTGAGTTAATACTATACCACCTCATGTAAGTAGTATAATTATATTTTACTATATATACTATGCAATACAATTAACAATAAAATTGCATTTATACCTTATCTTTATTATACGTTCTGTATTTGCTCCAGTTGGTATCCGACTAATAGTGACCCTATGTACAACAGGCGAAACAGTATTATTAGTGCTTCTCTGCTATTCATAGGGTTTTCAATGGTGGATTGTTTTCTGGGAGTGGGCTGCTGGGTCCTTCTCCCAAGCCTACAGCACCTGATGTTCCCAGGTGGTCTCCTATCCAAGTACTAACCAGGCCTGACCCTGCTTAGCTTCTGAGATCTGACGGGATCAGACACCACAGTGGAACGGCTGTAGGCTAGTGACATAATTTACACACCATGAAATTCACTTGTGTATAGCTCAACAATTTTTAATAACAAATTTATAGAGTCTAGCAACCAACACCATGCACAATTTTAGAGTGTTTCTATGGTCCCAAGAAATCCCTCAGTCCTGTTTATTATCATTCTTTTCCCATCCCCAAGTCCAGGCAACTGTTAATCCACTTCTCACCCTCATGTATTTAATTTACCTAGATATTTCATGTAAATAAAAACATATAATATGTGGTCTTTTGTGTTGGCTTCTTTCATTTGGGATAATATTTTTGAGGTTTATCTATGGTGTACCAGGCATCAGTACTTTTTTTTTTCGAGGTACTGGATATCAAACCCAGTGTCTTGCACATGCTAGGTAATTACTCTATCTCGGAGCTAACATCACTGGCCATTTTTTCTCTCTAACTTTATTTTGAGACAAGGTCTTACTGTGTAATCCAAGCTGGCCTCAAACTCAGGATCCTCCTGCCTCAGCCTCCCAAGAGTGCTGGGATTACAAGGTATGTGCCACCATGCCTGGCCACTTTATTTCCTTTTATTTTCAAATAGTATTCCATTATATGGAATGAATGGCTATCCACTCATCATTTGATAGACATTGTTTTTACTTCTTGGACTTACACCTTCATTTCTTTTGGATAGATATTTAGAAGTAGAATATTGTTTCAAGAAACTGCCAAACTTTTCCAGGTGGCTACATCATTTTATGTTCTCCCAGAAATATAGATGATTTCAGTTTCTTTACATCCTCACCAATGTTTATTGTTATCTCTTTTTAGTTACACATATTATAGTGGTCATGGATTTGTTTCTCATTGTGGTTTTGTGTTTCTCTAATATCTAGTGATACTGAGGATCTTTTTATGTGCTTGTTAATCATTTATATATCTCCTTTGATATAGCCATTCAAATCTATTGCCCATTTTTATTTTCTTTTATTTTTTATTTTATTTTTGTTTTTTTGAGACAGGGTCTCAGCCCAAGCTGGCCTTGAACTCACATTTATCCTCCTGCCTCTGCCTCCCAAGTGCTGAAATTACAGGTATGCACCACCATGCCTGGCTCTATTGCCCACTTTTAATTGGTTTGTTTATCTTATTATTGAGTTGTAAGGATTCCTTATGTATTCTGTACACAAGTCCTTTATCAGATATATGATTTGCAAATAGTCACTGAGTTGGACCCTAACAACAACAACAACATCCTAATTATAGGACAGTAAAAATTTGCTGGCCTTGAAATTGATCTCAAACTTGTGATTCTCCTGCCTCTGCCTCCTGAGTGCTGGGATAACAGGCCTGCACCATCATGTCCAGCTCAAATCCAATTTGTTTTTTCTTTTTTCGTGGCATGTCTAATAACTCTTTGCATAACCCAAGGTCATGAAGGTTCTCTATTTTTTTTTCTAAAAATTTTATAGTCTTAGTTCTACATTTAGCTCTGTGATTCATTTTGAATTAGTTTGCATGTGGATATCTGAATGTTTAAGCACCATCCTTTAAAAACCCTATCCTTTCCCTCTGTGAGTTTCCTTAAATTATATGTTAGAATATTTCTTCTGTTCCATTGTTTACTTTCCTCCTTCAGGAGCTCCATTTATGGGTTTAATGATTCTCCTTGGTTTTCTTCTATATCTGTTATTTTCTCCCTGATCCTTTTTTGACTTTTTTTTCCATTTCATTTTATTCACTTCTCTTATTTCTATCTTCATTCCTGTGTTCCTCATTGAATTGTTAGCAAGATCTAATCTCCCTTGGGTTACTTCTTATGTTGCCTTTCTCTGATGTTTTTGTTTTTTCTTCTACTTGTTTTCTGAGTTCTGCCAGCTCACATTTCCTCTGTGTCCTGAGTTCCTTTAGGGGGTGTATTTTTGCTGGCATTTTCTGTGATCTTCTCCCATCAAGCTGTACTTTCCTGCTGTCTGTCTCACTATCCACTCTCCCCCAGGTGACTTCTACTGCCTTCACCCCTCGGCGCATCTATGGAAACTGTAGTTAGTTGCTTTTGGCAGTCCTTATGTGTATTTTGAGGCTGCAGATTATATCTGTCTCCTTGTTTGCTGGAAATGGAGTTATTTTCCTCCTCCTTGTTGCTTTTGTAAGCTATCCAAGAACAGAAGAGGAAAATTGCCATCTTGTATCCCATGTTCCTACTGAGAACCCCAGTCATGGATTTCTGCTTATTTATCATTCTGATTATACACTTAGTACTAGAGTCTGAAACTGGTGTCTTTCAACAATTCTGAAAAATTCAAAGACATTTTCTTTTTGTAAATTGCCTCTTGTCCTTCTCCTTTATATTTCTATCCTTTATCAACCTTCATTCTGTCTTCCATATTTTTAAATCTCTTTACCAGGCTACATTTGGATACTTCTAGTTTTTCTCAGAAAGGTCTCAGGTAACCATCCTATTTTAAATGGCTTGGCAGCACTTTTCCCCCTTTCCTGCTTTATTCTTCTTCATGGCATTTTCCCCTACTCCACACACTGTATTATACATATTGTTTTTTATTTTGTCTTTTTACCCTTGGGTTTTTTGTTTGGTTGGTTGGTTTGGGGGTTTTCGAGACAGGGTCTTACAATGTAGCCCAGGCTGGCCTGGAACTCACTATTTAGCCCAGGCTGGCCTTGAACTCATTGTGATCCTCCCACTCTGCCTCCTGAGTGCTGTGATTACTAGTATGTGCCCCCTATGCCCAGGTTAGTATTTTTAATTTCTTAAGTAAACATTCGATTCAAGTATAACATACCTATGTAAAATTACACAACCGAAGTGTTGAGTTCAATGACTGATCCTGAAAAAAACACACTTGTGTAATAGCACTCAGATCACAAAGTAGAATACTAACACCCCAGGGCTCCCTGTGCCTCTACCTACCCCACCAAGGCCAACTGCTCTTCTAACCTTCATCTCATCTTTTCTGTTTGTTTTTAAACTTTCTATAAAACAAATCACATAACATGTACTCTCTTGTATCTAACTTCTTTGCTTATCAGTTTATTTGAGACATGTATTCACAAATCTAGATGGTGTTGAATTTAATTGTAGCTCATTTATTCTCATTATTGTGTAATATTCCATTGTGTGAGTACAGTTGCCCCTCCATACTCATGGACATCCCTAGATTCAACTAACCAGGGATCAAAAATACTCAAGAAAAAATTATAGCTGTGCTGAACATGTGCAGATGGTTATTCTTGTCATTATTCTTTAAACAGTACAGTATGACAAATATTTACAGTTTTAGGTATTATAAGTAATCTGGGGATGATTTAAAGTATGTGGGAGGATGTGCATAGGTTATAAACAAATACTATGCCATTTTATATAAGACTTGAGAATCCATAGATTTTGGTACCTGCAAGATCTCTTGGAACCAATTTCCTGAAGCTAGTAAGAGATGATTGATTACCATAATTTATTTAAATCCTTTCTACTGTGCAGGGATATTTTGGCTGTTTCCAACTTTGGGCTATTAAAGTTGTGATAGGCATTTTTGTACATTATCTCTTGATAATGCCATGTATACCTTCCTCTAGGGTATATACCTAAGAGTGGAGTTGCTGGGTTAGGGAGTAGGTGTATTTGTTCTAAACTGCTTATTTTCTCGGAATTCTGTAGGAATTCTTTGAGGTCTGGCTAAAGTTTCATTCTCCAAGGAGGATTGCCTTTGCTTTCTCTGGTTACCTGGACTTCTGCCAACAAGGAACCTTTTTTTTTTTTTTTTTTTCCAGTACTGGGGGTTGAACCCAGGACCTCGTACTTGCATGCTTTGCAAATGCTGGATCACTGAGCTGCACCCTTAGCCTTTTTTTTTTTTTTTTTTTTTTTTTTTTTTTTTTTTTTTTTTTTTTTTTTTTTTTTTTTTTTTTTTTTTTTTTTTACTTTTTGAGACAGGGTCTCACTAAGTTACACAGACTGCCTCTTATCTCGAACTTGTGATCCTCCTGCCTCCACCTCCCGACCTGCTGGGATTACAGATGTGCACCATATTGCCTGGCTGGAACAAGGGACCATTTTAAGTTAAATTTTTTGTTTGACAATCGTTAGACTTCACAGGTAGCATCATCTCAGAATGCCAAGCTGTATCATAAATTTGGAGGAAGACTTTCTTTCCCTTCTACCCAGAGCCACAATGGAGACAGGCAGGCCTCCTTACTCTCCCTCCTTCGTGACAGGTTCCCTCTCATTCACCTGGCCCTAAGGTGGAGGTTTTGGAGTACTAGCTTTGTATGCTAGGGCTGCCATTACAAAGTGTTACAAACTGGGTGGCTTAAAACAACAGAACTGTGTTCTCTCACAGGTTTGGAGGATGGAAGCTCAAAATGAGGGGGTTAGTATTGGCTCCATCTCTCTTGGCTTCAGGGGTTCCAGCAATCCTCAGTGTTCTGTCTGGTAGACACACCTTTCCATTCTCTGCCCCATCTTTACCCAGTGATCCCTGTATCTCTGTGTCTCCACGTGGCTGTCATCTTCCTGTGTTTGTCTTTCTTCTTATGAGAACACCAGTCACGTTGGATTAAAGGCACACTCTACTCCGATATGAGTTCATTTTAATAATCACATCTTCAGTGGCCCTGTTTCCACATAAGGTTACATCTTGACGTACTGGGATTAGGACCTCAGCATATCTTTAAAGTGGGCATAATTCAGCCCATAGCCCATGGGGCCTCCTGGTAGGCACCCTCCCCCTCTTTCTCTCTTGCCACCTGGGTCCCTGTAGTACCAAAGAGAAGCACAAATTCTCCTAGACTTGCCAAAAGTTCAGAGGACAAAAGATAGTTTTTGCTTTCATTTGTCTCACAGGTTTTCTAGTTTTTGTTTTGTTCTGTTCTGTTTTGTTTTGATAAGGTCTTATTGTGTAGCTCAGACTGGCCTGGAATTTGTGATCCTCCTGCCTCAGCCTCCCCAGTCCTGGGATTACAGGTATGTGCTACCACCATCCGCTGGCTTTCTGCTTTTCAATTTTATTTTTCTTCTGTGGATTTCTTCCTTTGATGCCAACCCAGCAGTACCTTTCAGAAAGAGAATCCTTTGCATTTTATCTGGCTTCTCCCTGCACGTCTTGTGGCCTAATGCTCTACAACTCTGCTACATTCCCAGTGCTGCTCCTTGTTTCAGTAAGGAACATTGCCAGGGAGCCCAGCTGGCCATACCCACCTTGGTGCTTAGCCATGTGTACTCCCTGCCCCACTCCTCCACACCACCAAGCCCATAGGACTTCTCCCAGGCTCAAGGGCCAGGGTGGCCTCCCACACCACCTGGAAGGGACACCCTTCCTTGAGGCCTGCTCCCTGCCATGGCATCTCTCCTGAGGCTCAGTGCCTGGGCCTTTGGAGCCAGATGCCTGCATTAGGACCTCCTGGCTGTGCCAAACTGGATTTTCCCACCTGTACACCAGGAACTTTGAAAGGCCACATGTGACACTCTGAATACAAGAATGCTCAGTGGGGGCTGACTGGGTGCATCGAGGCACACACCTTGGGGCCCAGCCCAGCCTCCCTAATGGAGGGGTTCAGTTAGCTGTGCTAGCAGATTGCATCCTTGAAGAATTAGGTAGCCTAGCAGAGGCCCCCCAAGGAGATACAATGAGAGGGACCACCCGATGTCCCTCAGGCATCCCTCTCCACCCTTGTGCTTCTGTGTCTCAGGGAACATCTACCATTATGTGCCTTGGTACAACACCAAGCCTGTGGTGGCCGTGACCTCCAGCTGGGAGGATGTCAGTTTCCGCATGAACTGCCTCAACCTTCTCCACGTGGTCCGGGACCGCCTGGTGAGTGTGCCGGAGCAGGGCAGGGAAGACACTGTGGATGGGAGGCTTTCTCACACCCACAGAGGGGAGTGTGGGGGTTGGGACTGTGCAACTCCCCAGTCCTGTCTCAGCCTGGGTCCTCCTTCCACCCATTTCTTCTGTTGGGCAGCAGGAAGTGAGAGGGATGTCCTAGCCTTGCTTAGGCATGTGACATCACTGAGTTACCTCCCAAAGGTCCCCAGGTTCTGGCTGAAACCGTCTGGGGCCCATCAGCCTTGCAGCCTGTCCCAGGGAGCTCCCTGCTAAGGATGTCTCTCTCCCTTTCTCTCCCGCTGGGCAGAAAGCCAACCTGGACAACCTGAAGTCCATACGGAACCCAAGGGACCCAGCTCTGCTCCAGCATTGGGAGAAGCTGCTGAGGGAACTGGTGGAGGACTGCATGTAGGAGCGGGGCTCCCTGGCTGGGGCTGGGGCTGGGGCTGGGGCTAGGCCAGGTTAGGCTCAATAGAGGGGCTGGAGGCTCCAAGCAGCACCCTATGGACAGCCCCGCATCTCCTCAGGAAGGACGAGCTCTGCTCGAATCCCTCCCAGGCTTGAACCTGAACATGCACGCTCCACCCCATCCAGTACAGTCCCTGAGGTCCTCATCCACACCTGATGCTCCCATCAAACCAGCACCCCTTCCACCCACACAGGCCCAACCCATCCCAGCTCTGCGTCTTTCCCCACTGCAGCTTCCACCCAAAGTGCCCTTCTTGAGACTCTGCCTGTTCTGGGGGACTCATCGGAAACCCTCTCCCAGCCCCTCAGTTAGGATTTGGCTTGCGCTGTCCCCAGACCCTCCTGCCCTGCATCATAGGAAGCCTGGCACAGACCTGGCATGGGGCAGGACTGGGAGGTGGGAAAGGGCTAGATGAGGGCCAGGCAGACCCCCAGGGAGCTGGCGTCCTAGGGAGAGGTGGGCAGGGTTCCCCAGGCCAGGCCAGCTGGGGCAGAGCAGGGGCTCAAAGCCAGGAAGGGCCTGGGGCCTGCGGAAGAACGAGAGGAGGAGACAAGTGATGTAGGAGAGTGGTCTAGTCTCCTGCTGCCCTGTCCTGGACACAGGCGCCCTCTGCCCTGCATGACTGATGAGCCCAAAGCCACCAACCTGGACAGGAACAGGTGGCACCTCCGCAGCCTCCTCCTGAAGGAACTAGTGCAAAAGGCCAAGGAAGCCAAGCCCAAGGACATGGTGGTCACCGTGGAGGGCTGGCTGCACCGACTCAATGCTGTGCTCCCTGAGGTAGGCACCGGATACCCTGGCTGGGGAGTGAGGCTGTGAGTCGGCCTCGAGGGTCCTGACTTTCTTCTGCCTCGGCAGCCCCAGGTGAGCCTCCCGGACGTGATGATCTGGCTCATGACTAAGGAGCAGCGAGTGGCCTACGCACGCGTGCCCGCTCACTCCGTCCTGTTCTCCCCGGCTGGGGTCCTGCGCTCTGGCAGGTTCTGTGGGAAGATTCAGACCCTCCTCCTACAGGTGGGGAAGCAGGGGGTCTTCAGGGGAGGACAGGCCCCTAAACTCCCAGAGAGAACCCCCAAGGGGGCAGAACAGTCCCATGGGGCCTCACTGAGGCTGGGCCACTCTTCTCTCCCTTTGCCAGGCAGATCAGGAGGCAGGGGTCTGTACCCATCAGCACGGGGGTTGGTGCCAAATCCATGTCTTTTATAAGTGTTCCTCAAATCTGTTCCCTCTATCACCCTCATGGCCACCACATGGTCTAGTTTCTTGTCATCTCTCCTCTGGACCATGATTGGGTGACCTCCCAAATATTCAATGCCTGTAAAGTTTGGGCACCAGTCTGTCCTATCAGAGACAAGCTATAAATAAGACGGACTGAAACCCTAACCACTACCCAGCCCTAATGACAGCCTTTTCCCTTCAAGAGGAGGGTGGGTCTTCAGAGACTGCTCCTGGCTCCCCATGGCCCCGGAGAAGGTGCAGCTCCTCTTGCCTGCCAGGCCCCTCCACCACATCCACCCTGTCAACATCATGCAAGGCCCCTCCCTCTCCTGCCCACAAGAAACCTCCTCATCCCACAAGGACCCCTGTGAGCTGGGCGTGGTGGTGGTCTCTGTGCACTCAGGAGGCCAAGGCAGGAGGATCTTGAGTTCTAGGCCAGCTTGAGCTACACAGTGAGACCTTGTCTCAAAAACCCAAAACAAAACAAAGCAAAACAAAAACACTCTGACTTGAATCTGGCTCTGATGCTCACTGGATCATGTGGCTGGTACCAGCTCTAGACTGTGCCCAGGTGTTGGTCTGTTCCTCAGTAATTGGGCCTGGTGATCAGCAGGCCAGCTTCATAGTGGGCCACGAGGATCAAGGCACTTAGCACAGCGCTGGCTCCTAGTGAACCTGCGATAAATGATGGTTAGCACACCAGATGCCACCATTCTCACTGTCCTCTGCAGAGCCTCCCCTGGCTCCCTAAGCAGCATTGCCCATGTCTCCAGCCCTCCCCTGCTTGGTGCTAGGCCACAGGGTATAACCATTTGCATGCTGTCACCCACTATAAAAGGCAGAACTTTGTCATTCACTTTTTCTTTCTGGTGCTGGGGATCAACCCAGGGCCTCATACATGTTAGGTAAGCGCTCTACCCCTAGCGCTATCTTTCACTTTTTGGCTCCATGACCCAGCTCATTGTGAAGGCCCCAGGGCTCAGGGCTCAGGGGCAGGTGTGACCCATTTTGGGTGTGTGTGTCCCCTCTCCCACCCACACCCCTATCCCTGGGGAAGTGGCACTTCCTGAGGGATTGACTGGCCTCTGGCTCAGTACCCAGAGGGTGAAGGACCGAAGGACACACTCCCAGCCCACCTCCGGGTCTGCATGTGGCTCGGCAACATCACAGACAGCAAGGACCTGCGGCTGCTCCACCAGGGTGACATGGTGGTGTACGCGGAGACGGTGAGCAGTGGCAGGTGGGGGGCAGGGCGGGGGTTCAGCCAGTCTTGGTCCAGGATGGGAGGAGCTGGCCTCACAGAGGGAAGTGCAGTGCAGGGAGGGGCAGCAAAACCACAGGAGTCCAGCTCTGAAGATGAGGGGGGCAATGTTATTCCCTGAATCTGAGAGCCATGAGAGGGGTCTGAGAGGTGGCAGAGACCAAAGCCATCTCATGGGGCTGCCAGTGTAGGTTTCCTATTGTGAAGCCATAGGCATGTGGTGACAGAAGGGGGCACTGAGTGGCCCTCTGGGGCCTGCTCACACTCCTCCTGATGGAGGTTTACTGGGAGCTTTTTCCCACCTCACCTGTGGGATGTGAGGTGAACAAGGCTCCAGACAGGATGGGGCCCCTTTTGTCACCAACAGTACAGCCTGGGACCCCTGCAGACCCCAACTGGGTCCTCAGGCCAGACTGGTGGTCCTGGCATGGTGAGAGGAGCAGGGTTTGAGGCTTCTGCCACAAAACCATCAACCTAGGGTGTGGGTAAGCACCTGCTTTGCTGTCAGAGGCCAGGAGGTGACCTCTACTCGCCAGGGCAGGGTCAGGCCCAGGATCCACTCTGATGGCAGAGGGGAAGGAAGGTTGGAGTGTCAAGCTTTTTAATTTACTGAATTAAATCATTTTTATGGTTTTAAGTTCATGCATGGATAAATATAATAGAGGCAGCCCTCCACAGCTGCAGTTTCCACATTGACAGATTCTACTAACTGGATTGAAAATGTAGTTAGGACTATGATGACTGCATCTGTCCTGAACACTCCACACTTTTGTCCTTGTCATTACTACCTTAACAACTCACTATGATTTCTATAACATTTATACTGTATTAGGCATTATGACATGTAGACATGATTTAAAGCAGGGCTCCACCCCCAGGCCACAGAGGGTACCTCTTAGGAACCTGGCCACACTGCCTGAGGTGGGCAGCAGGCTAGTGAGCCAAATTTCATCTGTATTTCACCAGCCGCCCCATCATTCCCTGCCTGAGCTCTATCTCCTATCAGATCAACATCCTCCCTACCTCCCTTGCCCCATAGAAAAAGTGTCTTCCACAAAACCAGTCCTTTGTGCCAAAAAGTTTGGGGACCAATGATTTAAAGTATATGGGAGGTTGTACGCATGTCAGGTGCAAATACTAGGCCATTTTATGTTAGGAGCTAGAGCACCCCATGGATTTCAGTATTCCAGGGGAGTCCTGGAACCATTTCCCCAGAATACCAAGGGATGAGTCTATGTTTAACTAGCCTGGTTTAGGGCTTGGAGATGCCAAGATGGAGAAGGGATTTAGGGAGATTGTGGAAGAAAAGGCCTAGGGGGCCGGGGGCAGTGGCTCACCTATAATCCTAGTGACTTGGGAGGCTAAGGTAGGAGGATCACAAGTTCAAGGCCACAGGCAGCCTGCATAATTTAGTGAGCCCCTATCTCATGATAAAATATTTAATATGAGCTAGGGTGCAGCCCAATGGCATGGCACTTGCAAAGTATGTGTGAGGCCCTGAGTGCAACCCCTAAGTACCACAAAAAAAGAAAAGAAGGAAAGATGGAGGAAAGAAGGAAGGAAGGAAGGAAAGAAGGAAGGAAGGAGAAAAAAAGGCTTAGGAGCAGCCCAAGGGGGCAGGTGTGCAGCAGGACTGGTTTCCCAGGCCTGCAGCTATCTGGGAGTGGGCAGGTCCCATCAAAGCTGCTGGCTCGAACATGGCATTCACCCCCTCTGCTAGCTGAGCAACCTGGGGCAGGGTTGACACCTGTGCCTTGGTCCCTTACTGGATGGCAATGGAGATGTGGCCTTTTCTTTCCTGGCCACCCCATTTCTGGGGGAGGGGAGCAGGGCTGCAACAACCCCAGCACTGTGTCCTGGAGGAAGTACAGGCACTGACTGGGCCTCCCCTCCTCCAGTATGAGAATCAGGCCAAGTATAAAGACCAGTGGGGGCAGCAGGGATTATATCAGTGCCCCAACTTCTCAGACGTCACAGGGCGCAAGGCCCTCCCCAAGACAGATTTCAGGACACCCCCAGGATGGCACTGGCAGGACAACTGGATAGTGGAGCCTCAGAGGAGGTAAGGCCAGAGGTGCAGGCCCTGAGGCCATATGACCCCATCATGCCCCACTGAGCGGACTTTCTGTCACCTGGAGGAGGCTAGTCTGTGGCAGCCCAAAGAGAGGGGACCCCAATCCACTGAGCCTGGTCCTTGTGGGTGGGGTGCACAGAGAGATGGCCCTGCATGGCAGGTTCCACTGCCCTGCTTTTCCCAGAACAGGTTGGGGATGCCATGTAGGGGGGCATGTGGCCAGCAGAGGATTACCCCAAGGGTATGTTGGGAGATATGTGGGAACTTGGGGTCTCACTGCCCTCAGACTCCTTCTGGACATAGACATCAACAAGAGCCAGGTGCTGGAGGAGGTGTATGAGAACCAGAGCCGCGATGCCACAGGTGCCTGGGTGCCTGCAGCCATCCCCAACACAGACGTGGTGAGAAAGGCCAACCTGCCTTGGGATACGGGGAGGCAAGGCAACCAGGCAGGAAACCTTGGAAGGTGGGGTAGTCCCATGGAAAGAGCTATGTCTGAGCCCCACTCCCTGCACACTGTGGGAGCCTGAGCGAGCACTGCAGCCCTCAGGCACTCTCTCGAGGATGGGGTTATACTCCAAGATAGTAGAAATACCTTCAATAAGATGCCTGAGACTCCCAAACATGGTGGCACATGCCTATAGTCCCAGCTACTTTGGAGGCTGAGGCAGTAGGATGGCTTGAGCCCAGGAGTTTGAGGCCAGCCTGGGCAACATAGTGAAACTCTATCTTTAAAAAAAAAAAAAAAAAAGAAAAAGAAAAAGAAAAAAAGTGACTCATTTCTAGGCATGTATCAAACTTGGTGCTTACCCAGACAGAGGAATTTGTTTAGTGCTAATTCCATTGTCCAATAGAATGCCCTGTGATGATGGAAATGTTCTATATCTGCTCCATCCTTATGTGGGTCTTGGCTTTTTAGCACTGGAAATGTGCTAATGAGAATTATAAACTGGACTTTGACTTTGATTTCATTTTAATTAATGGAGGTAGCCAAGGGGCTGCTGGCCACTGCATCAGGCAGCACAGGTCTAACCCATCTTGAATGCTTGCTAGCCTCCCCTTTCCAACAAGGAGAGAACAGGTTGAAGGCTAAAAAGTCAAGTCCTTAAAGCACATTAAATGACTACTTGGGTTGCCAAAGCTTAGCAAGTGCTGTCTAGCCCACGGGGTGGGAAGCTACTGTGGCAGGAGGTGCACAGACAAGAGGGTGGGAAGAGTAAGTAAAGGTGAGTTCCATCCAACTCACCTGCTTGTCCCTCCCACTCAATGTCCCCACAGAATGGACAGCCCGTGGAGGCCCTGGAGAATGTAAAGTGCCCCCAAGGCTGGCATTTTAAGAAGAACTGGGTGGTGGAGCTCAACCATGCAGTGGACAGTGAGGGTCAGTTCTCTGCTCAGAGTTGAGTGCAGGAGGGCCTTGAGACCCCGGATCACCAAAGCCACCCCGGGCTGTTGTAGGCAGGCTGGGGTGCCTGGTTCTTCTGGCAGCTTCTGAGAACCCTAGCTCTTGGGTGGGAAGGATCTGAGTTCAAGGGGGTCCCCCAGCCAGTAGGTCTCCACCCATTCCACAGACGTGGAGCCTAGTGTTGAGATACTGCAGGTGCCTTGAGGCCTGGCTCAGAGCAAGGCTTGGCGGATGCCTGTGGACATGGATTTGGTCATGGTGCCTAATGCACGCAAGGTAGCTCCAAGGAAAAAGTAATGGCCTGGAATCTGGGGTCTGGGCTCCACACATGAGCTTTGCTACTCATGGCTTTGTACATCATTTTCTTAATTGTAAGACAGGCAGTTGGGCCGAGGTCAGCAAGGTGACAGTGTGATCACACCTTCCCAGACATAAAGAAAAGCACTGCCCCTTTAGCCTGTCCCTCTAGGGCCCTCCTCAGAGGTCCATGGAGGCCTTCCAGCCTCAGGCCTCCACAGACCCATAGGCCACGGTGCTGCTCCGCAGGCTGGGAGTATGGAGTGGGCATCCCGCCCTCCGGCCTGCCCCAGGTCTGGAACTCGGTGGAGAAAACCTACCACTCACACCGGCGGCGGCACTGGGTGCGTGTGCGCTTCCGGAATCACAGGGAGCTGGACCGTGAGCAGGAAACCCTCTCCTTCCTGCAGTTGGTGAGGCACCCCAGGCAGGGCCTGGCTGGGGCACAGGCAGGGGCCACCTTTGGTGGAGGCAGGAACACAACTCTGCTTTCTTCCCCGAAGCAGGACCTGGCCCAGAAGGAAGAGGAGGGCTGGGAGTATGGCACCTTTGGCTCCAAATTCCACCTAGACCCTCAGCCACAGAGTCGGTTCCGCCGCCGCTGCTGGCACCGCAGGCTGGTGCCCAATAGGGACAAAGGCATTGCGCCGATATTCCTCCTGGAGGGGTCATTGGTAAATCATCCTGGGGCTGGGTGATGCTTGCCCCCTGGCTGGGCCCCCTCTCTTTAGGTTTAGCCGTGGCTCCTAGGACGGGCAGAGGGTGGCTTAGGGTGGGTCTTGGCAAAAAGAGACAGGGGAAGCACCTGAGAACCTGAGAGGAGGCTGTCTTGGGCACAGGCAGTGGCTCTGAAACAGCACACTAAGCAGGAAGTACACAAGACACAGTCACGGACTCAGCTCAGGACGTCCTTGAGGCCTTCCCAAGAGGACACCCAGGTCCCCATCACACCCTTCATCTACTGCATCCTCAACAGTGAGCACTGGACTAGGAGTCTGCATGGGTGGCCCCACAGGCCTAGACCTGAGGGTGGGGAGAGGGGAGGTTTGGGAATAGGGTATTCAGAGGGCCACCTATGGGGACCTAGAAGACAGGTAACAGACACTGGTTCTCTCTGCCCAGAACCTCACTACTACCAGCTCTTCTGCTACATCTACCAGGCCCGGAACCTGATGTCCAACCAGATCCTAACATTCCAGGGTAGGAATGTCCTCTGTCATTCAGCCCTAGTCTCCCAGCTCTGCAGGGCCTGACAACATGGTCACCCACCTGTAAAATCAATATGAGATGACAAAGATGCAGAACATTCTCCCAAGCAGCTCATGGCCATAATTTGGGGGAGAGACACCAAAACAAAGACTACAAGCTGGGTCCTTCTTGAGGGGGGTCGCCAACGCTCTGGGATTAGAAGAGGCCTTACAGAGGGGGTTTGCCTGGCAGAAGACTGGTAAAACTGAAGGCAAGAGAGAAGGTGGCATGGTTGGGAAGTTCATGTCACCTGTGGCTGGACAGAGAGGTGGGGCTGGGATGAAGTCCTGTGTGGGAAGAACCTGTCCTTGGTCCTGTGAAGAAGACAGACTGAAGGGTTCAGGAGGTGAGTGGAAAGGTCCCACCCTGGCCTGTTAATGGCCCTGTTCCTAGGAGCTGGGGTGATGGGGAATAGGACTCCAGCAATGCCTGCTGGGAGCTGCATCCATTGAGCACCCATATTGAAGGTCCACCCACTGCAGCAGTAGAGGACCAGCCATGTGAGACGTTGTCCCCAGAACTCCTCCAGAGGAGCCTCCACCCACTACTGTGAAGGCCAGGCCTCAGCCATGGCCGGCATGGAGTACCCATGAGTGGAACCAAAGCCTCCCCTGGCCTCTTGGTGTTCACCCTGTTGCTCTACAGCCTAGGTTGAAGCTGCCTTCCAACTGCTGGCAGTGCAGTAGCTGCCTGGCCAGGCTTCCCTGGCTCCTGGTCCAGTGGCTATAGCTGCAGAGGAGGAGTGACCCTGCCTTGGCAGCTTGGAGACAGGGCTCACTGCCCATTTCCCCACTCCAGGACCCTTCATCCGGGTTGTCTTCCTGAACCACAGCATGTGCACCCAGACCCTGAAGAGCTCTGCAGCACCCACATGGGCCCAGACACTCATCTTCCAGCACCTCCTTTTGTATGAGACCCCACAGGACACCAAAGAGAGCCCCCCACTTGTGGTGCTGGAACTATGGCAGCATGACTCCCGGGTACAGCCAGAGGGCTGGGCAGGGGGACAAGGACCCATCTGGTGGGCTGAGGGACTGTGTTTTAGAGGAAGGTGTCCAGGGAGGCTGGTTGCACAAAGAGGGTTTATAAACACCTATGCTAGCAGTTCCCCATCCTCATGGGAAACCCAGGCCAGGTACTGGACCTTGCCAGCCTGGGAACTTCTCCTCCCCTCCAGGGAAAGGAGATCTTATTGGGACGGAGCATGTGGCCTCCGGTGGTCTGGCTGGACCTCCAAGACTGGATCCTGCCCCCACTGAGGTGGTACCCTCTTGTCAAAGAGTTGGGGGAGGAAGAGGGTGAGATCTTGGCATCCTGCGAGCTGATCCTGGAGACAGAGGTACTGGGAGATAGGACCTGGATAGTAAGAGCAGTGCTCAGGCCCCTCCCTGGCCCACTCCCAGCCACACATCTCCACAGCCCGAAGGGACCACCCTGCCCCCATCATGAAAGGCCTGAGGCCCAGGAACCAGGACACTGGGTCCAGGGGTGCTGGTCTGCCCAACCTCTCCCGACTCCCAGCCGGCTCTGACCCATGCGGCTCTGGGGCCTCCTCAGCTGAGCCTGAAGGGACCTGCTGGGAGTGGGCAGGACCAGCCCACTGGGCCTCATGCTCCCTGCTCTCCCTCACCTGCCCTCCAGAAGCTGAGAGAGAAGCACCTAGCAATCCTAAGTGTTACCTGGAAGAATGGGATCTACACACTGCCCAGGAGCATCCAGCCCACGCTGAAGAAGATGGCTATTGAGGTGCGGGTAGTGGGTGGGAAGGGCTGGGGGTTAGCACCACCCAGAGGAGCCCAGAGCTCTCTCCTGGGCCTTCCTGACTACCTGGCCCCAAACTTGGACCCCGAGAAAACACTCTAGGGGATGGAGGGAAACAGAAATGGGGAGCAGAGGCTCAGAGACAGCCATTATGATTTTACTACAAGTCTCTGCAGTGGGCAGTAGGCTTAGGACTATACCATTCATTATGGCCTTCAAACCTTGAGCTGCCACCTGTGCAGCAGGGACTACTTTTTGGAGAAGAAAATTGAGGCTTTGAGACAACATATTGCACATAGAGTGACCAGGAACTAAGCAACAGAGCCACAGTTTAGGCCCAGACCTGCCTGACTGCAGATGGAAGTCCCTGCTTTGGAATCTACATGCTTTGCCGTAAATTTGACAGAGAGCAAAACATGGTCAGGTCTCCCACTGACTAGTGGCTGTCCCAGGATGAGGAAACCTGGCCTGTCCTCCTTCTAGGCCAGAGGAGGTCGTCATGAAGAGTGAGAGAAATCACATGGACTAGAGTTCTCTGGGACACAGGTTAGCAATGAGCTGGATGGCACAGGGACGCCTGAGAAATCTGGGTCCTGCATGCTTCAGAGGGCCTTATACTCAGCCAGCTTCAGTTATTCAATGCCCCAGAACAGTTTAGAGGCCAGCGAGGTCACAGTGAGGACGTGAATGTCTAAGGGCTCCAGAGACCAGTGGAGGATGCAGGCAGTGGCTGATGGCACCCTCCTCATGGGGAGGGAGGACAGCAGCCAGGTCTGGAGGACTAGCATGATCTGTCACAGGAAAGGACACATGGGCAAGCCTCAGACTCTGGCTTCTCTCACTGCCTCATTCCCTGACCCTGCACATCCCCTGATGTCCCATCATTCCAAGGGCAGCCGCCCCCTTGGACCAGGTCCCCATTACAGAGGTGTTCCCTGCTCTTACCCCACCCCACTTCTCTGTTCTGGCAGATTCTGGCCTGGGGCCTTCGGAATATGAAGAAAATGCGCTACCCCCAGCTCCTGGTGGAATACGGGGAAGAAGCCGTGAGGACAGAACCCATCAGTGACTTCGAGACTAATCCCAACTTCCTAGAGTCTGTCCTCTTTCTTCTGGTGGTAAGAGGCCCTGGGGCAGGGACGGGGCAGCCCTGTTCTCTCTGGGCCTCATGCTCCTGCCTCTCCTTGGGCTGCAGTTTATGCCTGTGGAGGAGGTCTATGCGCTGCCCCTGGAGGTGAAGGTGGTAGACAACCAGGACTATGGGCAGCAGATGGTGGTGGGGCAGGCCAACATTGACTTCCTCCAGCCCTACTTCTGTGACCCCTGGGCTCTGGACTACACACCTCCACAACTTCCAAGTATGGCCCTTTCTGCTGGCCCTGCCCCAGGCCTCACCAGCAAGCCCCTGCCGGGTGTGGGCAGGACCCTGGGTTCCCTGTAGGTTTGGTGTCCCTCCTCCTCAGCCTCTCCCCTCCAAGGCTCACCACTGCACTCTCTCTACACAGCACTATCTGTGAAGAAGCACCACCATGTAAGTAATGGCCCAAGGCCAGCCGCTACCCGACCCTTTGCTGGAATGACCCTGTCCCTGAGGAGGGGTGCTCAGTTGAGGAGGCCCAACTGTATATGAGAAGGCTAAGGCAGTGGTCCTCAGCCTGGGCTACACAGGAGAATCACCTGAGAGATTTTGAACTCCCAAGACCCAGGCCACCAGGGTGGGGAATCCCACCAGTCCTGGGGGGAAGGCCCAGGCATCAGAATATGGTGCCAAGCCCCACCTCCACCCTGCCAGGTGATTCCTGTTTTCAAGGTTCAGATCTATGGCTCTAGGGTATCATCACACTTGAATGCACAGCTGTCCCCAGACATCTTCATCCAAAGCAGATTCTGTTGGGCATGGTGGTACATGTATGAAATCCCAGCATTCAGGAGGCTGAGGTGGGAGGACTGAGAGTTGAAGGCCAACCTGGCTACATGGCAAGGGAATGTCTCAAAAGCAAACAAAAATGAAACAAAACAAGGGCCAGGGATGTAGCTCAGAGGTCAGGTGCTTACTTAGCATGTGCAAGGCCCTGGTTTTGATGCCTAGCAACACACACACACACACACACACACACACACACACACACACACACACACACACACACAAAGAGAGAGAGAGAGAGAGACAGAGACAGAGAGAGAGAGAGAGGGGGAGAGAGATTGAGGCAGAGACAGACACAGACACAGACACAGACACAGAGAGAAAAACAGATCCTAACTCCACAGGGCGGGGTGGGACATGAGGTTCTGTGTTTCTGAGCTGCTCTGAGTCTGGTCCGTAGCTGTGGGCAATGAAGGCTAAGCAGCACTCTTTACCTCCTTTCTGCCCCTCACCTATCTGTACTGAAAGACCTATGTGAAGTGCATGGGGGCAAAACCCCAGGAAAGTAAGTCCCAGCCTTGATCCCTTCTCTCCTCTCCTTTCTTACCTTCTCACTTTTCAGTTCCTAGGGTACCTCTATGAAAAGTTCTCGTACAAGTCCAGTAAAGCTGAGGTGAAGTAGGCTCAGCCCTGGGGAACAGCCAGTTGTGGGGTGGGTGGGAGGTTCCCCCAGCCTGAGGGCCAGCATAACCCTCTTCCCTCCTAGGATGAGTATGAGCATGAGGTGGACTGGTGGAGCAAGCTATTCTGGGTCACAGGGGATGCACACAAGTCTCTAGAGTACAAGTACAAAGACTACCACACCCTAAAGGTTTGGAGGGTCCTGGGAGAGAGAGTAAAATCTCTCACTGGGAGGGGCCACAGACCTAGTCTGGATTCTTCTGGGAACCACCAAGTTGGGGAGCTCCTGCATTGTCCCCCAAGACTATTAGAGCCCCTTCCACCAACCACCCCAGCTGAAGCAGGTGGTGGGGCCACTGACTGTGCAGATGCTTTGGAAAAGTTCTGGGAGCTGGTGTTCCCTTTTCCTGATCCCAGGAATGGTCCCCACCAGCCCGGGTCCCGCACCCTGCCCCCTGCCCCCTGCTGCAGGTGTATGACTGTGAGCTGGAGTCTGTGCCCGACTTCCAAGGCCTACAGGACTTCTGTGAGACCTTCAAACTCTATCAGGAGCAGCCCAAGGTGGACAGCCCTGTAGTAGGGGAGTTCAAGGTATCTACCTGTTCCAGGGGCTGGGATTTAGTTCATTTGGTAGAGCACTGCTCTGTAGTCTCTGAGGTCCCGAGTTCGATTCCCAGCACCAAAAATAGGAGAAGGACGTGGCAATCCACTCCCGAGGCAATCCCGAGACAATCAGCCATTGAAAATGTTATAAGGATCGCTATGAGTCAGACACAACTCAGTGGCACCTAACAACAACAACAACATCTACCTGCTCCAGCTTGGCTGTCCATCTCCTTGTGCCCATTCTGTCCTCAGAAGACTGTAATGAAAGGCCTGGCTCTACATGATCATTGCAAGGATGAGGCAGGGAGTGCTTGAGAAAGTTTTTAGAGTGAAGGAGCAGAGGTTAGCTGATGTAGAGACTCAGGGAACCTGAGGGTCTTCTTACTCCCACCTGGCGTATGCTGGTCTCCTGAGGCCATAGAGCCTCAGAACAAGTTCAAACCTGAAGGGATGGATGTGGAGTGAGAGTTCACATCAGCAGATTCTGGGAACACCAAGTGCCCTCAGTTCTTTGCCCAACACCCCTCCTAAACATAGTGGTCCCTGACCAGGACCTCTACTACCCCTACCTCTACTGTCTTCAACGGCCTTCTGCCATTGCCAGCCTCAGCTGAACTCTCTCCCTGCTGAATTTGAGCCAGAAGCATTACCTGGGGGCTTTACTGAGCTGGGCCAGACTGCCAGGATAGGCTACCAACACCTTCCCCACCCCTAGGGCCTCTTCCGCATCTATCCCTTTCCTGAGAACCCAGAAGCACCCAAGCCCCCGCGCCAGTTCTTGGTCTGGCCTGAGAAAGATGACTTCCCTCAGCTGTGCGTGGTGAGGGTGTACGTGGTTCGAGCCATGAACCTGCAGCCCCAGGACTACAATGGCCTGGTAAAGAGCAGCCCCCAGCCACCCCGGGTGCCTCCTGTCCGCTGCCCAAACCTCCCGGAGCTCCTCAGGCTGAAAACACCCAGGCTGCCAACTGACTCTTCACAGGCTTCACATGGCACATTTCCGCCCCCCTCCTACACTCCCCAACTAACCTAAACTGCCTCCCCATTTCTGATCCTTCCCCTACATCTGACCTGCAGTGTGACCCGTATGTGACCCTGACACTGGGGCAGATGAAGCTTGGCAGCCGGGACTCGTACCAACCAAACACTTTGGATCCCATCTTTGGCATGTGAGCTGCCCCCACTCCCCCAAGCCCATTTCTCTACCCTCTGCACCCCATGCTGGGAGTCAGCTCCAGCAGAGTGCTGCATTCCTTTCTGGCCTCTAACCTCCAAGCAGTGTGCCACAGGCTCTAGGTGCTCAACAGGCGGAAGATAAATGGATAGGTGACATAGCTTTCCCCTCTAACACTTCCTGGAAAGGGAGCTCAGGCCTCACTGTCCAATCATCAAGAGTATAAGGGAATGGCTATGAGCAGACAGCAGCCTATCCACCCTCTGCTCTCCATATTCACTATGAACAAAGGAAAGGGTGGAACAGGGGTCCTTAGGCTAATATGCTGAGGAAGAGGGGGCATGGTGGGCACCTGGGCCATAGCCTGTACAGTTTCCAACACCTTCATATCTAGGATGTTTGAACTCACTTGCAACATCCCTCTGGAGAAAGACCTACAAATCCAGCTGTATGATTTTGACCTATTTTCCCCTGATGATGAGATTGGAACCACAGTCATTGACCTTGAAAACCGACTCCTATCTGGCTTCGGAGCCTGTTGTGGGCTCTCTAAATCCTACTGCCAGTGAGTGGGCCTGTCCAGCAAGCAAGCAGCATGGGGGCGGTGTGAACCCAAGATCCCTTGGGAAAGACTCAGAACTCCTGGGCTGGGAACCAGGGTTGCTCCTGCCTTGTCTATAGCCATACTTCCACCACCCAGCAGCCTATAGTTCACAGCAGCGTGTTCTCCAGAACCCACACCACTTGCTCTTCTCAAAACCCCCACAGGTCAGGGCCCTTTAGGTGGCGGGATCAGATGCCTCCAAGTTACCTCCTGGAACACTATGCCAAAAGGAAAGGGATGCCTCTGCCTGTGTTCGACCCTGAAGAAGACTCTGTTTTTTACAATGGGAAGAAATTCATGCTGCAAAATTTTGGTAAGCTCAACACTCTTTCAGAAAGCACAGATGCAAGCTCTGAAACCAGTGAGGTTCTAGAATAGGAGCTACATGTGGAAGGGAGAGAGAGGAAGACAAGGAGACATGTGCCTGCCCAGAGGGCCATTACCCGCTTCCCTGAGGGAGCTGGGGAGGGTTCCTAGGAAATGGGAAGTCTAATGACCTTATAATTGTCTCCCTCCAATCCAGAGTCCAAACCCCCTACTGTTCATGGTTTGGGACCAAAGAAGGAACGCCTTGCACTGTACATCCTGCACACCCTGGGGCTGGTACCTGAGCATGTGGAGACCCGCACACTGTACAGTGACACCCAGCCAGGCATTGACCAGGTAGGAGACTGAAGGGTCTGTTCCTGCCTCCTATGGAACAGGCTGGACCAGGAGACAGGGGTGCCCATCCAGGATATAGTCCACAATGGAAGGAGGACAAGCCAACCATTTGGGTATGTATGTACACAGAAGACACATATGCTTTGCACATTAGTAAGCAAGAAGCTTGGTGCTGTCATTTAGAGAACTCAGAGATAGGAAGGTCATCTCCAAGAAACGGAGGCCATGCATCAGCTGCGGATCGTGCTAGGGAGCCGCACCAGCAAATGCCTCCACTACTTTAGTCTCTCCAGAGGGGCAAGGAGGTGGCACTTCAGGTCAGATGGTGCACACATTACAACTCTGCTTCTGGCTATTAATTGCAAGCTGTTTTCTCTGTGACAAAGAACCCCAAGAGAAGAACAAAGATCCCCAGAGACACCTTAATTATTCCTTACCCTCTAGCCACCAAAATGGCTCATCTCATTCTCCCGATCTCTCAAGCTCAGGCCACAATCTAGATAAAAAGTCCTCTGCTGAGCATTTTTAAAAGTAACCATTCTCACTAAACCTGTTTTCTCAAATGGGTCAACCTCAAAATAAGAAAGGTAGGCCAGGTAGTCTGAGACAGAACACATTTGTTTTCCAAGGTGGTAGCGCTGCCCTTTCACTTCTTCCTCCTCTTTACGCAATTTTTGCCCCTTACCTTCTTTCCTACACCTCTGCACTTTGTGGCTAGCTTCATATCCTTAGGTGTGGTCACATAATAGAAAATGACCTGACTGATCATCTAGTTTCTTCTTACTCAAGGCCATCACACTGCTTAATAAATGAAGGTCCAATCCCTTTTTGGATCCTTATGGACAGGCCATCTAGCATGACTTGCTGAGTAGCATTAACTCTCCAGACCCCAGTTAGTAAGTGAAATCATAGCACTCCACGATCAGCGTTGGAGCTATCATAGGCCACCCTCACCATACCACCTTCCCAGACAAAAACAAAGAGGGAGCTGGCAGATGGTCACTTGCCATCTCACAAAAACCTCTGTGTACCACAGCTGGGTGATGGGAACGGAGCCTCACAGGCCTCAGAACCTGGGACAGGGCCCCAGGCCATCCTGCTGGGAACAGAGGCCAGCAACCCACAATAAGCAAATTCATTCTGGCTCTAGGGAAAGGTACAAATGTGGGTGGACATTTTCCCTAAGAAGCTGGGACCTCCTGGCCCCCCAGTCAACATCAGCCCCAGAAAGCCTAAACGGTGAGTGACATCCTGATTCCCAATCACTGCACTTCAGTCCCCACGGTGCAGAGCACCACTGTCCTCATATACTGAGTGGCAGGAATTCTTTACTGGGAATAGAGGAGGCTCTACCGGAGCTTTCTACCCAGGTTCCCCAAATTCAGCAAAAACATGGAGGTCAGCCTCCAGCCCTCTCTTCCCTCACCAAGGCTATGCCTGGGGAGCTATTCCTCAGCAAAGCCTCAGAGCACAGTGGCTGCAGGTACGAGCTGCGCTGCATTATCTGGAAAACTTCCCGTGTGAACCTGGTACGTGAGACTTTAAGTAGAGAGAAGATGAGTGACATCTATATCAAAGGGTGAGGGGGAGAAATAAGGCTCTTAGCAGAGCCCCTCAATTCAGTCACCCTTCCTGGGCCTCCTAATCCTCAGGGTGGGGGGGAACCACTCCACTATCGCCTATGCCTGGCAGGCGCCATGCACATGAACCCCAGGTGAAAAGCCTCTGGTTCCAGGTGGCTATTCGGGCTAGAGAAGGATATGCAGAAGACAGATATCCACTACCGCTCCCTGACAGGGGAGGCCACCTTCAATTGGCGGTTCATCTTCACCATGGACTACCTGGCAGCAGAGCGTGTGTGCGTCCAGAGCCAGAAGGTAGTAGGGTTAGGCAGGGGGTGAAAGAAAGTGTCTCAAGAGTCTAGGAGCCCCTCCTCCCCACCCTTCCAGGGACCTGCAGGTTGTGACAGAACAGTAGGAGTGTCCTTGGGTGGAAGCTGTCTTCCTTGATAGTCCATCACTGATGGGTAGGGGGCTATGAAGGTGTCCCAGGGGAACAAGGAGGCAGGCTGGGAACATGCCCTTCTACTGGCCTCCAGGATTACATATGGAGCCTGGACCCCACATCAACGAAGTTTCCAGCCCGGCTCATCATCCAGATCTGGGACAATAACATCTTCTGCATTGATGACTTCCTAGGTGAGGTCCTGGCATAGGGTTTGAGACCACAGGGCAGGGAGCTCCTTCTTGCTAATGGCATTTCTCTGCGCTCAGGGGTCCTGGAGCTGGATTTATCAGACATGCCCCTTCCGGCCCAGCATGCCCACCAGTGTTCCCTCAAGATGATGGACAATGATCCCAAGTGGCCCTACTTCCAACACAAGCACTTCTCCCTTTTTAAGAAGAAGACTGTTACTGGATGGTGGCCTTGCCAGGTCCATGATGGTGAAAAGTGGTGCTTATCGGTAGGAGTTGGGGAAAGTGTCTATTGAATAGGATTGCTACAGCACATAATCTGGCTATAGCAAACTTCTGGGGACCTTAGCTAAATCTCTTTCCTTTCTGGGTACTGGGAAGTAGTCCTAAAACCTTGTCCCTGCTATCTGACATCAGCCCCACCACCACCACCTGTGGTGTCCCTAGGGTAAAGTGAAGATGACCCTGGAGATCCTGTCAGAGAAGGAAGCTTTAATCAGGCCAGCTGGGCAAGGCCAGTCAGAACCCAACCAATTTCCTACACTTCATCCTCCTCTGTAAGTGGCCCTCAGGACCAAGGCATGAAGTCTATCTTTCTCCCCAGCCTGTATGGGGTGGTGGTATGTAGGTTTACAAATAGAAGGGGTGCACCTCAATTAAAATCAAGACAAAACAGATTTGGTGTGTCGGGGGGGGGGCACACCCCCCACCCTGCAAAAAAAGCTCTTTGCTCTGGATCACTTTACCTGAAGGTTTCTCCTGCCTTCCATTCTCTGCCATCTCACATCATGGACAGTCGCACTGACACTGCTTTCATGTGGTTGCGGTCACCTATTAAAACCTTCTTCTACACCTTCTGCAAACGCTACCGCTTCAAAATCATAGGCCTCATCGTCATACTGATTGTAGCATTAATACTATTCAACTTTATCTATTCAGCTCCGGTGAGTGGCAACCATGGGGAAAGGAACAAAAGCAGTGGTTGCTTTTGGGATGACTCTGAGAGTGCACTCAGGTTGCTACTGTATGCTAACTCTGCTGTCTCTTCTCTCTAGCACTATTTGGCCATGAACTTGATCAAACCAGGACTTCGCCTGGAACCTCCCATTAAAATAGTCAATCTCTTCAACTCACTAAACACCAGCAATGATGACTCTTTCACCATTCCCACCCAGGATCCAAACCTAGAGCCTTCCGTAGACTATGATTTGCCACTTCTCCAGGGACCCAAGAATCACCTGAGTGAGATCTTCCCAGAACTTCCAGCTCCACAAGACTAATTTGCTCCAATTTGCCTGGCGTTTCTCCTGCTTGCCACTGGCTCTTCCCTTGGGCTTCTGACCAGTTCCTTGTTTCTGTCTTCTATAACATATGAAGGGGTTTTACACATTCTGGCTGTTGTGTTCAGAAACCAACAAGAAGAGCAGAGCTGTAATTTTCTACTGAAATAAACAAGTGTTATAACAGAACCACCTTGGAACTTGGGGGTGGAGTGGAAGGGGACTAAAAACAACATGAAAGGGTGAAAACACCAGCTTTCAGACAAGCCTCAGGGATGTGGAATGATATAACCTTTACACACCCCTTTTAGTCCTCGGTGTCTCTTCCGAGTTAAAGTGGCTCTGTCATTACAGGAAATGCAAAATGGGGTGAATGGAAGAAAGGAGTGTGTCTCATTGGTGAGCAGCACACTGAGGCCTTGGCTCGCACACCAAGCACATGTGCACAAGAGCCACACCATGGAGCACACACCACTTCCTTGGGGTTACAATGCCCAGAAAAGTATTTGGCCCCACACAACACGGGAAACATTTGTGTCCACAACAAAAAACTAGACCTGGGCTTTGACATACAATGCTAAATCCAATCGTTTTCCTGTGGCATATTTCTATAAGGGCAGAAGCCTAGTCCCCTAAGCTGGGTGGTTGTTGTTGTTGTTGTTGTTGTTGTTGTTGTTGTTAGGTGCCATCAAGTCGAGTCCGACTCATAGTGACCCTCATAGGGTTTTCAATGGCTGATTGTTTTGGGATTGCCTTGGGAGTGGGTTGCCACGTCCTTCTCTCATTTTGCAGTGCTGGGAATTGAACTTGGGACCTCAGAGACTGCAGAGCAGCGCTCTACCAACTGAGCTAAATCCCAGCCCATCCTAAACTGGATTTTTGTTGTTGTTAGGTGCCGTCGAGTTGGTATCCAACTCATAGCGACCCTCATAGGGTTTTCAATGGCTGTTTCGGGATTGTCTTGGGAGTGGATTGCCAGGTCCTTCTCCCATTTTTGCAGTGCTGGGAATTGAACTTGGGACCTCAGAGACTGCAGCGCAGTGCTCTACCAACTGAGCTAAATCCCAGCCCTAAGCTGGGTAACCCTCTTTAAAAAACCTCAAGGTGTTCATGAGCTAGAATCACAGCAACCCCAATGATCCTGTCTCTCTTGCTCCTCTCCTATGATCAGATTCTTCATGCTATACTACTACCTTGGCCATCTCAAGAGCCTACCTAGGTTTTATACCATGCAGGCTCAGTTAAACTCTCTTTGAACTCAAAACAGACAAAACAACCATGTCCTTTTTCAGTTCTCCTGGACCTACAGCCAAGCTCTAGGTATAGATTCAGCTCTCTTGAGCTACTCTGCTCTTATGCAGTAAGTGTTAGGAGGAGGCCTACAAGGTAAGTAAGTGTTAGGAGGAGGCCTACAGTCTGTGCCCCACTTACAAGAGGATATTATGTCCAGTGCAGCTTAAGCAAGCACATGAGAAGGATAGAAGGGCCAAGAAGATGGACATTGCCCTACAGTCAAGGTGACTCCCCCTTCCTTCTGAGCTGAGCTGAGGGCTTTCCCAACCCAGCATGGGGAAAGTAAGAGTTGATGTGCTTGAGACTCAGGAAAAAGGCCTAGATCTCCCCCAACCCACCCTAGAAGGAAAGACACTCAGTCAGAAGCTCGTGATTGGTTCCATCAGCCACTTTAAGAATTTTCCTTAGGTTACAGAAGCCTTAAGAGAGCTCAGAGTTTCAGACTGTCCAGGGAGATGCCGGCCCATAATCAATTTAATCACAGGGCAGACAGGTGAACAGCATGTGACCCCTTGTCAGGTAAGGCAGGGGAATAAGGGTTGACATGTGAAGGGCAGCACTCAGGCTGTGCTGCTCAATGACCACGAGCTCTTCCAGGCACCAGGGATGAGGATATTTTGCTCCCAGACTTGCAACATGAGAACAGCAACTGCTTCTTCTCCATTAGGAAAAGAAGCCAAGCCAGGTGTTGTGGTACACACCTGAAGTCCCAGCTACTTGGGAGGCAGAGGCAGGAGGATCACAAGTTTGACGCGAGAGGCAGCCTGTGTAACTTAGTAAGACCCAAAAATAAAAAAAAAAATTAAAAAAAAAAAAAAGAGGAAGGAAAAAGCAGTCAAATTTTTCTCCTGAGGAGTATCCCAATCCAGGTAATAAGAAGAAAGCTTCCTTATGCTTCTAACACTCAAAGTAAGATTCCAAAAATCATGATAAACACAAAACATGCAGGTAAGCAGGCTCCCATAAATCTAGAAAATCTCCACATGGTCAGACCAAATGACAATGTTGCTTTTTGTGTCCACCATCGACCTAGTCAGTTTCACAGTTAATTCCATGGCATCTGTGAAGTTTTCCAAGCTTCTCTTGACTTGTACACAGTTTCAGACAATCTTGACCAAGGGCCTGAAGGGATCTGATTAGGAAGGCTGCAGATATACCAGCCAATCAAGACCTCTAGAGAACAGAGGCTGGAGCAATGAGCTAAAGCAGAAAGCCCTAGGGCCACCTAATGAGGGTCAGTGAAAACTAATTTGCTCTGTAGCTCCAGGCCCTAATACCAAGATATCCAAATGTCTTTTCCAACTCTGGTTGCACATGGAGAAAATAATGGAGAGGGAGAAGAAAGAAGGTGAGGCAGAGAAGCTGTTTCCATCTAGATTTCCAAGGAAAGCTCCTCAGGTGGATAGAGACTTGGGCAAAAAGCAAAAACCAATAAATGGATATCCAAAAAGTCTGAGTTCTGGTTTCCTATTTGTGGATTTTAAAATGAAGTAGAAAGGCCTGCAGAGTTCAGTCCATGCCTGGGCTATCCAATTCTGTGATTTTGACATCATAATTCATACGTTCTCTCCATGCCTCTTCACTCTCAAGTAGAAGGACTGCAGGGAAAGGCACATCTCAGCAGCATTGCCCTGGGTGAGTGGCTCCCACCACTTCGATGTCTCCATGGATGACCATGGGAAATGCAGGTGCCTGCATTCAAAGCTTCAGTGATGGAACACAGTTCCCAATCAGCTGCTCAAGACTGGAGCCGACTTGCCAGGCTGAGTGTTCAGGCAGCGCCTGTTCTTCCCATGCCTCATGGATGACAGTCACAGAGGGAGTGGCAGCAATAGGGCTCAGTAGAAGCGCTTTCGGCTCTGTTCCTGCCATTTGTTATAGAGTATGATTCCAATGACAATGGCAAATACAGAAAACACCAGAGAGAAAAAGACGATGAGGAAGAGGGCCAGGCCACTCAGGGGTGGCAGTGGGGCTGTCACTGAGGAAGAAAGAGAGAAGCAAATCAGAAACATGGAGCCCACCAGGGGGAAAGGATTAATGGGCTGTCCAGTCCCCAGTTTCTGACACCTACATCTAGGGAGCCAGAGTTTAGACTCCCCCTTTGCAGATGCTTAATTTAAAAATGAAGCAGCCCACCAGCTGCTCATCTCTTAACAGGATGACAAATGGGAAGGTGGTGCAAGTGTTCTGTATGCTTCAGAGCAACACAGACAGGAGCTCACCCTGAAAGCTGTGGGCACAAGTTGCCCCACACTAGAATTGCATCCTCCTCCCTATCCATACGACCATTTCCCAGGATCCCCGCACTCACACTCGGGCAGCTTCATATTGTCTACTGAGGGCAAGAATACATCACGATGCAGCTTCTCCTCTTCTGGGGTCCTTTCCACTGTCAGCTCAAACAACTTCAAGGAAATGACATCATGATTATCTATAGGAGAAAGTAAGGGGGATTACTCCAGCCACCTCAAAAAGAGGTTTTGTAGTTAATATCTTGGTTTAAGCCTTTCCTCCACAGCTAACTACCTGGGACCTCAAAACAACTGAAACTTCTCCATTTTCTCATCTAAAAATAAGGATAGGAAATGAGGCATCTTCTATATTCTGTTTATGTTTTTACCAAAAAACACCCTTTATTTATATAATTTAAAAAATTAGCCGGGCATGGTGGCGCATGCCTGTAATCCCAGAGGCTTGGGAGGCGGAGGCAGGAGGATCACAAGGTCGAGATCAGAGTCAGTCTGCATAATTTAGTGAGACCCTGTCTCAAAAAAGTAAAAAAAAAAAAAAAAAAAAAAAAAGGCCTGGGGGTGCAGCTCTGCCATCCAGCACTTCCAGAGCATGGAAGTGCGAGGCTGTGGGTTCAACTGCCAGTACCTCAAAAAAAAAAAAAAAAAAATTAAGGCCAGGCATGGTGGCACACATCTATAATCCCAGTACTCAGGAGACGGAGGTGGAGGCAGAGGCAGAGGATTGTGAGTTGGAGACCAGAGGCAGCCTGTGTAACTTAGCAAGACCTTGATTCAAAATAAAGAATAAAAATGGGCTTAGGGAAGCAGTTCAGTAGCAGAACACTGCAAAAGCATGCATGAGGCCTTGGGTTCAACCACACAGCACCACAAAAATAAATAAATAAATAAAAAGGGCTGGGGGTACACAGTGGTAGAGGACTTTAGGCCATGGGTTCAACTCCCAAATACAGCAAAAGAAAAGGAAAAAAAGAAAAAAATTAGAGATAATAATAAGAGAATTAATTATACCATATGTAAAACCTTCTAGCAGTGAGGGGACACAGTAGCACTGCAGCTTTGTTTCTCTTGGTGAAGATTTCACAAACACATGGACAAGAAAGGAAAGGGTCTCCTGGCTTCTGTTTAATGCACCACTTATTGTCATGGAAGCTCCTGTCCTTCTGGACTCTGCCTATTTCTTTGTGGCTTCCTGGAACTCTGAGTGTCCCTAATATTACCAGAAAAAGGATCAAGGAATTAAGAGACTGAATTTCTCTCAGATTGATTAATTGAGACAGGTCTTGCTATGTAGCCCAGGCTGGCCTGGAACTCATTATTAGCACTAGTTGTCCTCAAACTCGAGACCTCCTGCCTCAGCCTCCTGAATGATGGGGTTATGGGTATGTGCCACCATCTGCACTGCTCTTATCATTCATTATAAATTCATATATTTATACATATTTTCAATGTTTCAATGTACTCATTTTATCGATGCTTGACTCAAACTATCTTTGTGGAGGCAGCGAACTCAAGGTGGCTCCTGAATCCTTTTATATGAACTCAGAAGGTTTTTTTTTTTTTTTTTTTTTTTTTGCGGTACTGGGGAATTGAACCCTGGGCCTCACACTTGCATGCTTTGCAAGTTCTTGGACCACTGACCTGCACGCCCAGCCCATTTTTTTTTTTTTTACTTTTTTGAGACAGGGTCTCACTAAATCATACAGACTACCTGTGGTCTCAAACTTGCAATCCTCCTGCCTCCATCTCCCCAACAACTGGGATTACAGGCATGCGCCACGACACCCAGCTTGAAGTTTTTAATATCTTCCTTGCTTTTCTGGGAAATTCCCTGTGCATACATTTCCTGCCTCAGACTTGGCATCAGCATCAACCATTTCTTTCTTCCCTTCCTTCCTTCTTTTTTTTTTTTTTCAATTTTAATTTTTAAAATTTATTTATTTTTGAGACAAGTTCTCAGTATGTTATGCAGGCTGCTTCTGGCCTCAAACTCATAATCTTCCTGCCTCAGCTTCCCAAATCACTGGGATTACAGGTATGTATCACTTGGCTTAGTATTAGCCACTCCTTGAGGAAATTACTATTTTTATTTTATTTTATTTTGCAGTACTGGGGGTTGAACGCAGGGCCTCGCAATTGCATGCTCTGCAAGTGCTGGACCACTGAGCTACATCCTCAGCCCATTTTTTTACTTTTTTTTTGAGACAGGGTCTCACCAAGTTATACAGACTGCCTCTGGTCTCAAACTTGTGATCCTCCTGCCTCTGCCTCCCAAGCCGCTGGGATTACAGGCATGCACCACCACGGCCGGCTAGCAAACTACTATTTTTAACAGAAACTGGTATTTTTTTTTCTTTTCATTTTTTTTAATTGGAAATTTTTAATGTACACCTTAATGTGATTCATTCTGACATGCTTTTCATTGTGACATTTCCATATATGCATTTTGATGTACATTATTTATATAGGTTCCCCCATACCCTCCCGTATGCTTCCCCCCCTACCCTCCCCATCTAAGTCTTCTCTATCTTTTACTTAGTAATATTTTTCTATATGTCCTTTGGTTCCAGTTCTGTTTAAGAGAGAAACTTTTCCTGTAGTGATCTTTGTTTTTATCTAGTTAGAACAATTGCATGCATTTTCTAGACCGTTTATATTGACACCATTTTTATCTTTTTTTTCCCCTTTTATTTTGATCCGACCTTTGAATAGGATTTTTCCTTCTTATAATTTTGATTCAGCTCCCACATATGAGTGAGAACATGTGGTGTTTCTCTTTCTGAGCTTGTGTTTGTTCACTGAAAATAATTTTCTCTAATTCCATCCATTTTGCTGTGAATGACCTTATTTCATTTTTCTTGATTGCTGAGTAGTATTCCATTGTGTATACATACCATAGTTTTTTTATCCATTCTTCTGTTGAAGGGCACTTTGGTTGATTCCATAACCTTGCTATTGTGAAAAGTGCTTCATTGAACATGGAGATGCAGGTGTCTCTGTGGTATGATGACCCATCTCCTTTTGGGTAAATTCCCAATAGTGTTATAGCCGGGTCATATGGTAGATCTATTTTCAGTTTTTTAAGATACCTCCATATTGAAGAAACTAGTATTAAGCAACCATAAATCTACATGCTAGGGGTGCTCATTGCTGTAATACTAGTTACTGACTGGGGCCTGGGTTTCTGGTCATTTCTATTATAAGGATACCACTCATAGTTGCTTGCATTGCTAGAATCTTTAGCAGATCCTCAGACAGTAAAAACATGGATACATCTTCAAATAGAAAAATGTTTTTAAGCCAGGTGTGATGGCACAGGCCAGTGATTCTGGCACTTGAGAGGCTGAGGCAGGCGGATCGACAAGAATTTGGGGCCTGCCTACCTGGGCTACATATCAACTTCCAGGCCAGCATAAGACTCTGTTTCAAATAACCCAAAAAAGAACAAAAGAAAAATGTTTTAGTTGCCAGACCTGAGTTTAAACCATGGGACAGGATAAAAAGCCAGGGCAATGCTATTCACAATATAGAGGCATCAAAACATGAGACAGCTGGAAAATGTTCTTTTTTAGCAGTTTTCAACAAGTCACCTCATAAAAAGTGAGAGAATGCCATGCATGGTGGCATATACCTGTAATCCCAGTACTCAAGAGGCACAAGCAGAAGGATCATGAGTTTGAGGCCAGCCCGGGCTACATAGCAAAACCCTGTTTCAAAAAACCAAAACCAACCAAACAAACAAAAAACACTTTTCAAATTGCATACTTCTATAGAAAGCATATTATAAAGTTGATTTTAAAAAATTGTTGTTGTTGTTGTTGTTAGGTGCTGTCGAGTCGGTATCCGACTCATAGCGACCCTCATAGGGTTTTCAATGGCTATTTCGGGATTGCCTTGGGAGTGGATTGCCAGGTCCTTCTCCCGTTTTTGTGGTGCTGGGAATTGAACTCGGGTCCTCAGAGACTGCAGCGCAGCGCTCTACCCACTGAGCCAAATCCCAGCCCAATTTAAAAAATTAGCTACCATGAATTATTTTTAAATCACAAGATTTAATTTTAAAAAAATCTAGATTTCTAGCTTCTCTTGAAAAACTGGAAGTTCTAAAAGATCTGGCCTCACGGAGTCCACATTTCCTCTCAGCAATGATGTCCAGAGCTCACCAGTAACTCTCATTCCAAATGGACACTTGCCTTTCCATTTAGCCACAAGAAAGTTCTATTTCAAAACTAACCATTATCCATAATAAATTATCAAAAGAACTTGGGGCTGGCGATGTAGCTCATTGGTAGAGCACTTGCCTAGCGTGCACAAGACTCTGGGTTCAATCCTCAGCACCATAAAAAAAAATAAAACAAACCCCCCAAAGTTCAATTCCTTTTCCTTTCGCAGAAGATGCTCCAATTGGGGCTAAAGCTAAACGAGAGAACAAGCACATGAAAGAAGCTATGAGTTGGGGACAAGTAGGAAAAGAAACCAGAGGAGACATAAAGTGAAACCAGGTACTGTATAAATCAAGGCAGGTGAGAATTTCAGAGTAATTGGTTACATGAGCTCAAGAGAGGACAAGAATAAGGCTGAGAACAGAGTACTGTATGCAGCAAGGAAATGAAGTGACTTTTACAAGAGCAGTGCTAATGGCAAGGTAGAGAAACAGGTCCAAGTATGGCATGGGAGGAGGTGGGTAGCTAGGAAATAAAAGCCCGTATACACATAATACATTCAAATCTGAGCAAAAAAGGACTGACGGTTAGTTAGAAGAGCCATGGCAGAGCCAAGTAATAGTTTTGTTAAGAGAAGAAAAGCTGAGCACATTAGTAGGTGGGGGGAGAGAAGTTTGACAATGGAAAGGGGCAGCAGAGATAGGAAAGCAAGGAATTTAAAGCACCAGCTGGAAGAGCTGCCTGGATGAAGAGGAAAACATTGCCTTGCATTAGCTCTTGAACATAACTATACTAGAAGAGTCTTGGCCTGAGGACTTTATAGGATCTGGACAAAATATTCAGCATTCACAGGACATTTGCTTTCCAGAGCTCAGCTCATCTGGCTCTCCTCACTGATGGGCCTCATTAAGGCCTCAGTCGGGGCAAATAAAGAGTACATACAGCAGTACCTGACAGATCCCCAGTGATGGAGGAGGTGCCAAAGTAGTAGCCCCGGGGCAGACGGACCCCAGGCACCTCAATGCAGTCCCTCCACTCATGCTTCCCATCAATATCCATCATTATCTAGAATAAAAAGAAGGGATAAATCAGGGGCAGGCCATAGGAGCAGGAGTGAGACAGCTCACATCACCAACTGGTCCAGGACAGGGACTCACCGTTAGATGCCGCTTCACATAGCGAATCACAAGGAAGGTGTCATAATGGAGATTGCGGACAATGGCCGTGCAGCCCCCCAGCTCTGTGGGCCGCCCATCCCGCTCATGATCATAGCTGAGGGAGCCGTTGTTCACCATGGCTGAGATGTAGGGAAATACCCGCTGGGATGCAGGGAGGGAAAAGCAGAGACAGTGAAGAAGAGATCTTAGGAAAGCAAACGGCAAGAGAAATTTTGCACATTATAAACTGAGCCCCTTCAGCAGACTAGACAACTACTCTGCCTCATCACCCATAGACAGATGGTCACTAAGGAGATCCAGGCCCAGGAAGCAAGTGAACTCCATACTTGCCTTTAGTAATTTTCTTTGCTCCAGATCTTGGATGGGCTTAAAATGGTCCCTGTAAGACTCTGGAGTTTAACTCAATTTCTTGCAGTGATCACCATTTGGCACTTATTTACTGCCCAATACTAGAAGTTTCCTTTTTATAAATATATACCTATGTCCCCAACTGCTTCTTGGAGAAAAGATAATTTATTATGTTGCTTCACAGATCTCCACTATAGCCCTTTCTCTTTGCCACAGGTGATGTGTTTGGACACAGTAGGTATTCTTTGGGCAGAGAAATATTTCCTTTCAGAGTCTAAAATCCTACCAGCAGATGATGCCAAATGAATTAGGACTCAGGAAGCACTGTTGGAATGGGTTGTTGGATTGGCTTACCCAGCCACAATGACTCTTAATAGTCAAGACTTTTCAGTCCATTCTCATGGTTTCTCCCAATGATGCAAATAAGAGGGCAAGATTCTCCCCTACCAGACTGAAAACTGAGTTTCCCCATAATGCACGCAGGTTCCTACCTACTTCAGAGGATCTCTCTCTGCAACAAAGCTGTAGAAGCAAATTCTTTCTTACAACTGATGAACCAACCATTCCAGAAAAACCATTCCAGGGCCAAGGCAGTGCAGAGAGGCAGGGTGATGAAGGGGAGGGTAACATGAGGCATGCTACTCCCTGGGCAAGCTCCTCATTGTCCTGGACAGTGAACATGCAAGGTGGAGATACAATCCAGACCAGAGCCCAGGCACTCTTGATACAACAGCCACACAGACTCTAAGCAGCAACAAATGTTGAGTGGACACATGAGAATAAGGGATGGCCATGGTGGGTCAAGAACCGAATACCTGAACTCCTGGAGAATATCGCCTCTTCTGGGCCTGAGAGGGTCCAGCAGGTTATTATAAAAACAAGAGAGGGCACAGAAGACAAGAGACTAAGTCAGAAAGAAACAGCCATGGAAGAACTGTGACCCAGCTGTGGTGGATGAACAAACCAACCTAAATCCCCAAACAGAATTTTAGGGTCCATGAGGGGCATTCAGCAAGTCCTTGAATCCTTTGAAATTATATGTAAAACCATATGCATGGGTGCTTGTACATCTTTTTGAGAAGATCTGTTATTATCATCAGATTCTCAAAAAAGTCCCCTAGGAAGACCTCTTTACCCTGTGGAGGTCCTGAACCATTTAGAAGGAGGTTCCTAAAATACACAGTGTTGTGCTAGCCAGAAAGGACCCACTTAAGTCTCTGGGAGTCAAACAAACAGCCACAACAAGCTTGTCTGTACCCAGACCACTATATTTTCTATAGCAACGGGAGAGATGGAAGACAAACAGAGTTAAGTTCTTTTAAAATTCAAGATGGCTTTTGCTGCCCAGTGTCTTAGGATCCAGCTCTTGCCTAGAAAACAAAAATCCCACTGTTTGAGAGACTATGAAATTAACTCTAATTCAAAGGGATCATTTACCCTCTAATTGAGCCTTATGGACATATATTTCCAAATAACCCTTGTCATTCTAATCTATAATGCACAGAGAAAGGAGAAGCTCATGGGAGAGTCACAGCATTAAAGATCTAGAGTACCATCAGGCTTGAGGGCATTTCACTTTGCATCAGAAAATTTCCATAATTCTTAGCTACCAGCATCAAGAGAAATCTACACAAGCTCACTTAGCCCTGCCCCGTGGGAGGGAGGATGAGAGTGGTGCTCAAAGTATTCACTCCTCCAATGTTAAGTGGGTACCTACTGTGAGTCAGACACTATTCCAGATCCAAAGGAACCAATGAGAAATGAGACAGATAGGTATCTGCTCTTACAGAGCTGACATTAGTGTGAAAGACACAAAATAAGCAGGTAAATAAAATTATTTCAGATAATCATAAATGCTATGATGAAAACATCATAGGTAATATGACAGAGACTGATAAGGGAACCTCTGTCTGAGGAGCCAACATACAAGCTGAGACCCAAGTAATTAGAGGGAGTCCATCACAAGATCTGGTAGATAGGTATGTGTGAAAGCCAGCTAGTGAGAAAGAGGCTGGTGTGAGGCAAGGCAGGAGCTGTGGCACAATGGCCTCATGGACCACAGACAGTAAGTAGTTGGGGAAGGCCCCAGAACAGCTCCCCAGATGTTGTTCTAAGCCACTGGCAGAATGCAAAGAGGATACAAAAAGCCATGTAGTCTATCAGTGGATGATCAAATCACCTTAAAATTACTCTTTTACAACTGCTGTTTAGAATAAGGGAACTGTGGGCATGTTATCAAGCAGTTTATAGAAATGGGACTTGGAGGAACATCTCATCATTTCAGTAAATATTAAGGAAAAGAAGGAATTAGAAGTATTCTGGGGAAGCTGGCCACAATGGTGCATACCTGTAATTCCAATAACTCAGGAGGCTGAGGCAGGAGGATCAGAAGTTTGAGGCCAGAGGTAGCCTGCACAATTTAGTGAGACCTTGTCTCAAAATAAAAAGTAAAAAATGGGTTGAGGGTGCAGCTCAGCAGTGGAGGACTTGGTAAGCATGTGTGAGGCCCTGGGTTCAACGCCCAAGTACTGGGGGAAACACACACACACACACACACACACACACACACACACACACACACACACACACACACACACAGAGATCTTGGGAGCTCTGACAACCCCAAGGCTTGCTTCATTTATCACCTGCACCACCCCTGATCACAAGTTTAAACTGCAACTTTAAAGAAAGTACCCAGAACAAGAATCCTTAGCCTAAACATGTCTGACTTTTCCAAGGCTGGTGTGACATCCAATTATCTAGCAACAGGCAGGAGTAAGCTGGGCCTCAGGATTACCTAGGGGAGTTTTTCACCTGCACATATATGTGGGTATCACAGTCAAAGAGTCTCATAGGTAGGTCTAGAACAGAGCTCAGGAAAGTTTTTTAAAAAGCACCACAGAAGATTGTGACATGCAGCCAAAATTAAGAAACAACGAAGATCTGGAGTAGGCCTATCATGGTCCCTGTAAGATTCTGAAGTTTGACTCAATGTTTCCCACTGATCATTGTTTGGTACTTATATACTGCCCAATACTAGAAGTTTCCTTTTTATGAATATATACCTATCTCCCCAACTGCTTCTTAGAGAAAATATACTTTATTATCCTTCTTCCCAGGTCTCCACTTTTAAAATAGTATATATGAAACATTTTTATATTGATAGATTCTTTTCCTTAATATTTACTCAAAGTATGAGTTTTTATTCCAAATCCCATTTCTGTAAACTGCTTGATAACATGCTCGCAATTCCCTTGTTCTAAATGGCTCCACAGCTGCAATTTGTCTGATTCAGCAACTCATGAAATTAGCCTTCAACTTTTAACCTCACATTAGTAGTAAGAAGCTAAATGCCAGCTTATTCTCTACTCCTGGTCAAGAGTTCTTGAAGTGTTTCCCAGGTAGCCACTAATTTCACACAGCAGTAGATTATTTTCCCCTGGAAAGCAGCCTATACTTGGAACCAAAGCTTGAAGAATCACATTGATTCAGGCAAGGTGGTAGCTTCATTCCTAATTTAAAAGTCATCAGAAATAAGGAACTCTATTGACCAAATGATTTTTTCTTTTTGTGATACTTGGGGGTTGAACCTAGGGCTTCACACACACTTTTACAAGTGCTCTACCACTGTGGCTGCACCTCCAACTCATTTTTTATTTTGAGACAGGGTCTCACTAAGTTACACAGGCTGCCTGTAGCCTCGAACTCACCATCCTCCCGCATCTACCTCCTGAGTCACTAGGACTGCAGGTGTGTGTCACTGTGCTAGTTATTTAAAAGGTTACTTTTGTAACATGGAAAAATAATTTCAGCATTTTATACTACAAGGCCATTTAGTAATTTTTGTTAAAAAAAAGACCCTCTATAGGCTAATTTTATCTCCAGCATACCTTGATTGAAAACATACCTATGAATTTATGGATTTACAGATTCTGTGCTAAAACTTCACAGTCCAAAGCACACAGGCTGTGAACTCCTAAACAGAAAAAGCACGCACAGCCAGGAGTGGTGGCACATGACTGCAATCCCAGAGACTCAGGAGGCAGAGGCAGAGGATTGTGAGTTTGAAGCCAGAGGCAGCGTGTGTAACCTAGTGAGACCTTGACTCGAAAGAAAAAATTAAAAAATGGGCTGAGGGTGCAGCCTCAGTGGTAGAGTACTTGCAAAGTATGTGCAAAACCCTGGAGTCAACCCCCAAGTACCACACACAAAAAAGAAAAAAGGAGCATAGGGCCTTTGTAATTAGAGAAAGTTGGGTTCTAACTGTATTGTGCTGCTCATAGCTGCATAATCTTGACTGGACTACATCATCTCTGAAATTCTACTTCACTGGAAACAGGAAGAATCATGCACAGAGCTCATCAGGTTAACTATGAGGATGAAAATAAACATGTAGAGCATTTAATGCAATGTCTGGCATTCAGGAGGGAGTCAATAAATGTTCAATTAATGGCTAAATTAATAATTTTCTTGATACAAATATTTTTCAAAGCCAAACATTTTTTAGGGTAGTAATTCCCAGAACTTTGGCATCATGGAGCAATAAAATTTCCAAAAACATTTTGGGGATTAATAGATTCAGTTTCATTTTTTTTAATTGCATAATATGTTAAAATATAATGAAAAAAACACCATTTTATAAAAGTATGTTTTAACACCAAAAACACGAAAGAACTAAGTAATTTCACAGATACCAACTGAATACATTTAGCACTTATGGAAAGTCACTTCACTGTTTTCTGATTCTTGGACCAGTAAAAACCATTAGCAACAATCTGTGTTGATGCATTAGCATACAGCCACCACTCTTTCTGAGCAGTATTTCCCAACCCAAACCATACTACAACAGTCTGCTAAATTGCTGGTTCGTTCACTGGAACCTAGATGTGAAGAAAAGGATGAGAGAGGAGAGGAAGAGGGAAGAGTGCACAAAAGCTATTGTCAAGATGTCTTTGAATGTCCCTGAGGAATCCATTCAACAGAATAAGTTATGAGCTAGCTTTTACTGAGCACTTACTCTGCTCCTGGTGCACATGCATTCACCTAATTCTTACAGCCCCATGAAGTAGTGCTAATACCCCTATTTCACAGGGAAGACAGCTTGTCCAAGAAAACAGTAGTTCAGTAGTGAAATCAGGATTCAAAACCAAGTAGCCCAGCTCCAGAGCCCTGCCTCAATCATTATACTACACTTCTCTCAATATCTATCAATATTTTTAAAAAGTTTCACATATACAATTTTTAAAAGAGTCAGGTATCTAAATAGTATGTACCCTAAAGCACAAAGAAATACTGCAGAATGGTTCCAGATTAAAGAACAGGAGAGACATAACAACTGAATGCAATGTAGGACCTGGGATTTCCTTTGATATGAAGGATATAATGGGACAACTGCTGAATTCTGAATAAGGCCGGAAGATTGTTGTTGTTATTAGATGCAGTCGAGTTGGGTGTGACTCATAGCGACCCTCATAGGGTTTTCAATGGCTGGCTGATTCAGGATTGTTTTGGGAGTGGATTGCCAGGTCCTTTTCCCATTTTTGTGGTGCTGGAGATCGAACCAAGGGCCTCAGAAAGTGCAGCATGGCACTCTACCAACTGAGCTAAACCCCAGCCCTGGCCTAAAGATTAGGTGACAATATCGTTATCACAGTTATTCCTGACTTTGATCACTGGGCGGTGGCTGTGTAAGAGAACTTGGTTTGAGGAAAAACACACTGAGGCAATTTACTCTTAGCTGCTGCTGCTTGTTAGGTTCTGTCGAGTTGGGTCCGACTCATAGCAACCCTCATAAGGTTTTCAATGGCTGACTCCTAGCTAGTCGAGAAAAAAAGAGACACACATGTGTGACACACACAGAGACACAGGAAAGTAAAAGAAAGGACAAAGAAGTTGGGCATGTAGTATGCAGCAGTGTAGTCCCAGCTACTCAGGAGGTGAAGCAGGAGGCTCACTTGGGCCCAAGAATTTGAGACAAGCCTTGGGAACATAAGGAAGGAAGCAAGGAAGAAGAGAAAGAAAGGGGGGGGG